>MU225826.1:2811814-2831099 GCA_018584345.1 Thuja plicata | reverse complement strand
CAACCGTTCATCTCCCCATCTCTGGGATTGATCTCAACCACTCATTTCATCAACAATTCCTATATAATAAACCCTTCATAACCATTTGAAGGATCCAGGATTTCAAGCTTACATGCGCCATTACTCTGTCAACATTCAAGCTATCTTGCGATCACACACACTTTGCAATTATCAAATTCTCGACGCTTCTCAAGTCATAGACGCTGCCCAGCCAATACTGAGCATCAAGAACAGTGTCTCGAAAGGAGTAGAGAGAAACAATAGAAGCTTCAAGCTTCGAAGGGTTTGCATTCATTTGTCTTCCTCTTTGTTGTTTGTACATTTTATTGCTCGTGTTTCAATCATTCGTTTAGTAGTTATTGCGTAATAGATTTACATTCAATTGTGAACCTTGGCTACTAACCCCTGCCCTTGGAAAGCTGTGGGAAACCGGAGAGAGAGGCGTACAGATATAAAGTTTGCCCTATTTTGGTGCTGTGATAATTTGTGGCAAAATTGTTTTTGCCCAAACAGGCTTGCACGCAAACCAAGGTAGTTCCAAAAAAAATTTACAGGGCCGACCTTGGCTGATAGCCCCCAGATAACACTGCCAGTCAACAACCATGTCAGCATACACGTCACCAAGGAGCTCCACGCGAGATTTTTCATTAAGTGAAATTTGACGCCCGTCAAACTGTCATCTGCACCGGGTTATTTGCTTTCTGCGACGACCATATGACCATCAAATTAAACTTAGTGGTTTTCTGACATCGTCAAGATTTTGAATTTTTCTGTCTTCACCATATGCAATTTTGACTTTGTAGTCCAACTTCAGAGGCTCATATCTTGCTCAAATTTGCTCCTTTTTTCGAGCAATTTTTTTTTGTTTTTGGGTAAAATTTCCTGAAGTTTACTTTGCTAAAGTTATTTTTGGATTTTGGTGGCCATATTGATCAGAAATTGTAGATTTTCATGAATGTACCTGTCTAATCCTGCATTTTGCAACTTCCAGAGTGTCGTTTGGGCACATATGATAACATTTTTAGGTGCAATTTTTTTTTAAAAGTGCATAATTTTTCATCTAGTTTCTAGATCTGCAATCAATTTCCATAAATTTGGATTGTAAATATCACTTTCAGAAATTATACTTGGAAAAGAGCTTTGTAATTGCACTAAATTATAAAATGTCAACATTGTAACACTTTGGTGGGGGGTGAATTTTCTTGATCTAGTATAGGGGGTGATCTTGTGTGGTCTCTTACACTCTCTTTTGTTGTGATTTATCTCTCTTGCATTTCGCACAACAATCTTAATTTCTGCACTAAAATGGATCAATCAACAATTCCATTACTCACACCCTATAACTACTATGAGTGGAATTCTAACATGACAATCTATCTTAAGAAGTTAGGGTTATATAGAGTAACAATGGGTTTCAAAATTGAACCAACACTACTTGTGGAAAAGCCTAAATGGTTTAACAAATGTGATGAAGCATATGGTACTTTTTGCATGGTTATATCTCTTGATCTTCTCTTTGATGTTGACTCTGCCATAACTCCAAATGATGTATGGATAACATTAGAAGGATTGTTTGGTAAACAAGATTAATTAAAGGGGGCATCAATTAGAGAATGAATTGATAGGATTAAATCCATGTAACTTTGACACTATTTAAGACTTCTTCACAAAGTCGAAGGCTTTAAGATTGCAACTCAAAGCATGTGGGATTTATAAGAAAGATTCAAAAGTAATCTTAAATTTTCTTTCAAAACTTGGTTCAAAATAATCAGTTTTTGTTTCTACATTCTATGCCACTAAAAGTGCCTTAGGAACCAATTATAATATGCCCTCTTTTGATGAGTTTTCCAATGAACGCACAAAAGAGAAAGATAAATTGATTCATATGGGCACATTGTAGCCCTCTAAATCTCATGCCTTGGCTGCAAATCAAGGCGCTAAAGAACAAAGAGGACCTTCTAATCAAGCAAAGAAACAACAGAACCAAGGAGAAAAGAAGCCAGAAAAGAAATTTGTTACCACAAACACACCAAATCAGGCATCTTCTTCAAAAGGTGATAATCCCAAGAGGGAGAGAAGAACATGTGCCTACTATAAGAAACTTGGACATGATGAACACAAATGTCTAAAGAAGCAAATTGATCACTTGTCGCATCTTTTCACAAAGAAAAATATCAAAGTGCCTGATTTTGTCAAGACAAGTTCATCACAAGAGTCTATAAAGGACACTAGTAAAGGGAAAGGCAAGGGTAAGGCTCTAGTTGTTGTTGCTTCACAACTACATTCCTGGATCATTGATTCAGGTGCTTTGCACCACATGGCTTCATCAAAAGCAAGTTTTTCCGCCTTGGAGTCATGTTCTTTACCATCTATTCTTTTGGGTGACGACACTCCTGCTGAAGTGTATGGGAGAGGGTCTGTTGACATAAGTGAAGGAACATTTCATGATGTCCTGTGATTTCCCTCTTTGTCAGCTAATCTCCTATCTAATTATCAGATCACTCATACAGGATTTGGCAACAAAGTTGAATTTACTCTAGACACAGTGGTAATCAGTGAGATCAACAATGGGTCTACAATTGCAGTGGGAAAAGCTGATCATCAGTCTAGACTATATGAATTCTCTCACTTTGTTCCTGGTTCTCCTTCACTTGCACTACTTACTCACTTAGATGAAGTAAGTCATTTGTGGCATCAGTGGTATGTCCACTTGAACTACCACTACCTGCAACAGCTCAGTCAACAAGATGTGGTTACAAGATTGCCTTCTATTTGATTCTCTGATGGAGTATGTCAAGGATGCATTCTTGGCAAGCATCCTGAAGAAAATTTTGATAAAGGCAAAGCATGGAGAGTCACACAACTCTTGGAGTTAGTACACAGTGATTTGGCAGGACTATTTCCTCATCCTTCTTTTAGCAAAGCCAAATATGTTTTAACCTTCATTGATGATCTCTCTCGGTATACTTTTGTATATTTCCTCAAACAAAAGTTTGAAGTCTTTGAGTGCTTTC
The DNA here is from genome assembly GCA_018584345.1 of Thuja plicata. Classification (NCBI taxonomy): domain Eukaryota; kingdom Viridiplantae; phylum Streptophyta; class Pinopsida; order Cupressales; family Cupressaceae; genus Thuja; species Thuja plicata. Next base: position 2,828,085 of record MU225826.1, on the reverse strand, counting down.
AAGAATTCAAAGCTTTTTCAGAGAAACAAATAGGGAAGATTATCAAGGTTTTACGCACCGATAATGGGTGGAGTATGTCAATCAAAGATTTGAACAATTCTTCATCTCATAAATAATTAATCTTCAACATTTGATTCCTTACACTCTGCAACAAAAATGGAGTTGCAGAAAGAAAGAATCAAACCTTAAAGGAAATGGGCAACTGTATGATTCACTCCATGTCATTGTCACCTCAATATTGGGCAGAGGCCATAATATGTGCATGTTATATACAAAATTGGGTTCCTCGTCAAGCTATCAAGGAAGCAAATCCTTTTTAAGCTTGGACCAGTCGCAAAACCATAGTCAAACACTTTCGAGTGTTTTGGTCTTCAGCATGGGCCCACATTCTAGTAGAGAAACGCAAGGCTATGGATCCTCAAAGCAGGCCTTGCATATTTATTGGATATCTAGACAATGTCAAAGGCTATAGGTTTCTCCATCCCACCACACATGAGTTGTTCATCGAGATAAGTATTTGTTTTGAGCAAGATCCCTCAAGATCTTCTACCACTTCTCTGACCTTCATTCCTATGGAGACATTGCGACAACATGATGATAGTTCTTTCAAGGATTTTAATCCTCCTAATCACAATGAGGAGTCTTCCTCTTCTGATGACAATGATGAGAATCAATCTACCTCCTCTCTTAGTCATCATTCAGAGGGTGGAAACCATCCCCCAGATTCCCCACATTCTCTAGCCAGTGGGCCACTTTGGGCTCATTGGAAATTAGAGTCACCAGGTGTTTGGGTTTGTGATCCTTTAGATACAAGAAGAACACAGTCACAATTTGAGCAAGCTCCACATCTCTTTATTGCTACAACTTTTGATCCATAATCTTTTTGGGAAGCTTCTGGTATCCCCGAGTGGGATGCTGCTATGCAAGAAGAGTTTAGTTCCTTAGAGAGGAACCATACTTGGGATTTAGTCCCTCTTCCTAAGGGAAGAAAAATTGTTCGATGCAAGTGGATCTATCAAACAAAATATGTTGCAGATGGGTCAGTTGATAAGCATAAGGATCGTCTGGTTGCCAAAGAATTCTCCCAAGCTCATGGTATTGATTACTTTGATACCTTTTCCCTAGTTGCCAAAATGAATTCCATCTAACTTGTCCTTGCCATTGTTGCACCCCATCACTGGGAAGTTCATCAGGTAGATGTGAAGAGTGCTTTTCTTCACGGTGACCTTCAGGAGGAGATATATATGGAGCAACCACAAAGATTCATACAAGATCCTTCACTTTTTTTCCACCCATAGAAGTCTCTCTATGGCCTTAAATAGGCCCCTCAAGCCTAGTATGCCAAGATGAACTCCTTCCTTCTCTTAGTTGGGTTTACTCGGTGCCATTATGATCCAAATGTCTATTTTTTGTAGCAAGATGATACTCTCACTTTCCTTGTCCTCTATGTTGATGACTTGTTGATCACAAGGAGCCACTCATCCCACATCATGGTAGTCAAAATTGCCCTTCATGATAAGTTCTTAATGTCTGAGTTAGGCCCTCTCCACTACTTCTTAGGGATTGAGATCACTCGGTCACCTTCTGGTATCTTCATTGGACAACCTGAGTATGCTCTTGATATGGTGTCTCCATTTCACATGGCTGACTGTAAGTCCGCACCGACTCCATTTCTGTCAGGAGTCAAACTTGAGGCTTCTTATTCTTCACCCTTGGTCAATGCTACCTTGTATTGTCAATTGGTTGGTAGCCTTGTATATTTGACTCACACTAGGCCTGATATTTCATATTTTGTGGGCATAGTCTCCAGGTTCATGCAAGAACCACATGAGTTGCATTGGAAAGAAGCTAAGAGGATTCTTCATTATATCAAGGGTACTCACAGTTATGGGATTCATTATACAACACGTGCGGATATTGACTTGATAGGATACATAGGTTTAGATGGGGCAGGCAATTATCAGGATCACAAGTCTACTTTGAGGTATTGCTTCTCTCTTGGTTTAGGTCTAGTTTCTTGGTCGAGCAAGAAGTAGGCTGCTATTGCTCTTTCATCCACTGAGGATGAGTATCGAGGAGCATTTAATGCAGATACTAAGGTCATTTGGCTTCAGAACATCCTCATTAAGTTTGGAATTCCTTTCTGCAAGCCAACAATAATCTTTTGTGATAATCAAAGTGCCATTCAGATTTCTTGCAATCCGGTCCATCACCAGTAGACCAAGCACATTGAGATTCATATGCACTACATTCGGGAGTTGATTCATGGGAAGGTTCTTGATCTTTAGTACTATCAGACATTTGATTAGACTGTTGACATATTCACCAAACCCTTCACTAAGAGCAAGTTCATTCATCTACGTGCTTTGCTTGGGGTGCGATAGGTGTCTACTTCTACTAGATCTTTTTAGCTTCTTATTTACTCTCTTTTGGAGAGGAGTTTTTTCCCACTCGATTTTCTCCTTTTCTCCGGTTATGAAAGGTTGCATTATCGTTGTACAAGGGTACCTATCATGGATCTTATGACATGAACCTTCTTCTCTACATCCACCTAAGTTGTGCTTAAGGGGAGGTGTTAGTGTAGGCATTTATTTCCTAAATGGGTTAATTATATTTCCCTTTATTTCTAGGATTTCCTCCACATGTTTTTAATCTTGCTTAGGTGTGAATGTAAGTGCCTCCACCTACCAAATGTAGTTGGCTGCATTTACTAAATTTAGTTGGCTCCATTTACTAAATGTAGGTGCCTCCATCTACCAAATGTAGTTGACTGCATTTACTAAATGCAGGTGCCTCCACCTCTCCTTTGCCTATATAAACAGACTTCCTTACTTGTATTGGCATATAGAGATTGGAGATATTGTATATGCTAGGATAATATAGATTTCCCTTGATGCTATTATGCCTCAGAGCATTCACAACAAGTTTATATAGTATTTTTATTCTATTCATTTTATTTCCAGTTATTGATCTAACACTTTCAATTGGATTTTGGGTTATATTTGGTTTAACAGATTCTAACAACCTATTTACGGGTATCATGGTAATGTGGAAAGATCTTATTGTGCAACCTTTCTTTTGGGTCTGGTGGTAGCGTATTGGGCCTTAATGAATATTTGAATTTTTTTTCAAGTCGACATGGTTGCTAGGTTGACTCTTTATGGATTTCTATTATTCTACGAGTATATATATAGAACATCATTTTGGTTCCAATATATTGACACGTGGTGGATGAAATTTGTGAAGATGAGCAAAGGTGAAGGATAAGGCAAAAGAGAATAAGGTAGCCAATGAAAAGCAATCAACAAGAGGAGATATAATAAGCAGTACTACAAAGCTTGTGTGAAGAAGTCATGGAGAAGTTTTGGTAGAGGATTCCTAACTGGGTCAACTATAGAGAGGTATTGTGCTATTAACTAGAACTGAATCCTTGCATATGTAGATGCAGATCCATCAATTCATGTTTTGTCTGTAAGACTACTTTTGGTGATTTATTATTTGTATTAGTTATGATAGTCGGGCAATGAGCCTACCTGCAGTGAGCATCTTGGCAGTGATCCTCTTTTCTAAAAATCACCTTAGTTGGTGTTTCATAATTGAGAATTAGCATTCCCTATGGTTTTTACCATCTTGGGTTTTCCATGTAAAGTTGGTGTTCATTGTGTATGGTGTTCTTATGTGCTTTCATGTTCATTTATGTTTTGGTTATCAGATTGAACTAATATTTCTACCAGATCAATTAAGTTTTAAAATTGTGTTAGGATAACTGATTCATCCCCCCTCTCAGTTATATGAACTGTTGAACAATACTAACATGATAAGGTTAAATGTCTATCAATTTGGCTGGCTAAGGTGAAACTAGGTTTGAAAATCATCCCAAGAATGAAGATTCAATGTAGCTCTAGAAAATATATCCCGAGGAGAGTGAATTACTCACTTGTGAAAGTGTAGAGCACAAAATCTAGGGATATGAGCTAAAAGAATATATTGAACTTGAATGAGCAACAATCACTGAATATTGTGCTGGTTTAAAGAAATAACATCCTTAAATCTATCTTTGTCCTAGTGGAGCCAAGGCTTAACAACTTCCCAGAACCACTATATAATTTTAGCAACAAAAGTACCTTGCATGTACACAACATCTTTCATTAATAAAAGTATTTGAAAGCCAATCCCCTTACAAGAAGGATTACTAGCCAAATATCCTAAAGAAATACAATGTCTGGGAAGAATTTTCTATGCATCATTGTGAGAGATGTCATAGATAATCCATTTGGTACATAAGGCAAGGCCTTGTTTTTGGGTGGACAAAAGACTAAGTACTCCAAACTATCTGGGAAGGTAACAATATTCCCAAGCAACTCGGTGAAATCCATGGTGATCGACTCTTGAGACCCACAAAAAATCTTGAAGAAGCTTCTCCAACTTATTATAAGAGGCCTTCAAAGGTTCCCAATAAGAATAATAATAAACATGGGTAACAACTAGCACCTTCAAACAAAACTAGAATTTTCCAGCTAGAGAAAGTGGCTTGGTAATCTAGTAAGCAAGCTTCTTCTCAATTTAGTCAAGAACCGCAGTCCAAATATCCAAAATGAAACCTAGAAAGGCAAAAGGAATGCCTATAAACTAAAATATTTTCCCATGCCTAATTCACTTCCACGCATGTTGTGGAGCTGGGAGAAACGGGGGCCAAACCCTTGTGCCCGTAACATAGGAAGAATTAATAGTCATTCCATGCAGTCATATGCCTTAGCAAAATCAATTATAATAAAGATAGAATTTTGTTTAGAGTGAGAAGCCCATACCATATCCTCCCAAATAATAATAATAGTATCTACGATAAACTATATTTGACAAAGTCAGTCTGCTAAGGACGAACAATCTGCGGGAAAAAAATGACAGATCTTGAGAGCTAGTGCTTTGGCGTTGATTTTATAGGAGACTGTAATGTCCCATCTCATAATAGGATTTAATAATAAATAATATAAATAAACAAATAAATTATAATATAACTTATTATTAAATTAATTATATTATTAATATAATAATGAAAATATTATATATAGTATAATATTATTATATAATCTAGTATTAATTATAATATGTTTAATAATATAATATATTATAATAGATATATTATATAGTAAATGAATAAATATGGTAATATAATATTAATATTAACAGTATAACAATTAATATTCTAATCTAATATAATATTATGGAAATCAAATTATAAAATACAATTTAATTTACAAGATAATTACAAGATAAATAGTAATATTGTTAAATTAAATTAAAAAAAATAATGAACTTAATATATATGTATATATATTACATATTTGATATATTATTATATATTATAATATAAATATAAATATTATATATTATTGTATATTATAATACAAAATATATTTAATATATATTATCCCAATCTACAATATGTTATAATAGACAATGAAGTATGTATAATATAATACATATCCAACAATAAATATTAATAAGATATCAACAAGGTAAAAGTATATGTAATATAATCTCTAAAAGTCAAAGAAAAGACAAAATGAATAAAACAAACATGGAATAAGACAAACCTTGTCTTCTCTAATACATGATAAAATGAATCGATGGAATAAAGTCAACAACAATATAAAAGGTGTGAAGTTGTTTTCATAAGAAGACAAGTTGGATTTGCCATGTAACTAACCAACGATTGAAGAGGTACAAACTTTGAAAGGATAAGATACAATTCATTAGAAAAATATTTTATTGCTATTCCGAAAGATCATAAATAAGATAATTATTAATTAAGGTACCATTCAACTTTTGAAAAGTTGTGATTAATACTGAAGTGGTGTGATTAGCAATGGACATGAGACATGTCTCATTCATAGCAACTCCTCTTGGAGGAAAATCAATATAAGAAGACATTGGTTGAGGGATTAGGAGAAGGGAGATATACAAGCAGACCAATCACAGGTTGTTTGGTACAGTTAGCAGTACCATCAGCAGCAGGAACACCTGTCTTTATTTTGGTTAAATATTAATCTTGCAAACAACCAATAATATTGGTATCAGGACTACAGTGAACCTACAGTCAACATCCATTTTCTAAGTATCAGATTTCCTTAAAAATAAGATACAATTATAACCCAAGAAGCTTCTTTATATAGTCAGCAATTACATAGAACGAGACTTTCATCATATAATATAAAATTAATGCATAGCAAGCAACCACTGAGCATTATACAATTAGCGGTCAAAAGATAGAGGACAAATTTAGAAATCATAAAAGACAAATTTAAACTATCCAATCAGAACAAGCAATTTATTACAGTCTGTCATAATATCATACATTCCTAGACCCGTGGTAAACTTCAACATCTAAATTAATACAAATTTAATTATCATATCATTATTTACAAGAAACACACAATTAATTGCATTGTCATATTCTTATCAGCATTATATATATATGGAAATCAAAGTAAAGACAGTCTATTCATTCTACCATTAATCATTGAGAATAAATGAAATAATAAAGTAATTTCATAAGGGTCATTCAAACACAATCATCATTTGGAAGGTCTAGAGAAAATGGAGGAAGGTCCTACTTGGGGACCTTACAGTGGTATCAGAGCATAATCTTGCCACCCTGTGGAAGATAGTTTATGATAACATATAAATGAAAGAAAGGAAAGAAAGCTATGGCTGAGCAATTGACAAACGAACTAAGAAGTTTTATGGATCAAGCTAATCAAATTAATCAAGCACTCCTACAAGCCCTGCAAAACATGGGGAACTCAATCAACAACCTCGAGAACAATTCTACCAATGGGAGGGATGTGGGTTATAACCATTTAAAAAATAATGAGTCATCAACTTCAAGAGTTCCCAAACCACCTTTCTTACCGAGGGAAGAATTACTAAGGGAAGAAGAAGGAGTAGGACAACCTACAAATAGTGTTTTAGATAACGCCAGAGCCTATGCAAGCCTTGAACCAGAGGTAAGGGAGCTTATGACATTTGCAAAATTTTGTGAAGGCCAAAAACATGAGACACCTAAGAGAACAAGAAAATATGTGAATAAAGATCTCAAACACAAGGTAAACAAGGTGATACTTCCAAAAATTGATGGGTCAAGTAAAATTATAGCTTAGGCTTGGTTGCAAAAATTAAACACCTACTTTACCCTCAGTCCGATGACAGAAGAGGATGCGCTCCAATTTGTTGTACTCCATTTAGAAGGGATAGCACATGAATGGTGGCACAATGGGCTTCTCTACCTAGTCCATCAAAATATAACCTCTTACCAAGAATTCTCTCACAAACTCATCAACAGGTTTGACTAACAAGATCCATAATGGTATTTCAAGGAACTTACACATCTCAAGCAACATGGAACAGTGGAGGAATTTGCTAATGAATTTCAAAAACTTTATGTCATCGTTCCTGATCTATACTAAAGAAGACTAACCTATCTATTCGTTGGAGGACTTAAGGACTCAATTAAAAGTACAGTCAACCCCCTGGAACCTCAAACCTTGGCAAAAGCAATACAAAAGGCTAAGAAGGTCAAATCAAGTTCTTCAAGAGAAAGACCTAAGAATTTCCCATCCAAGACAGAGCATAGGTATGGAGATTCAAAGAAGGATGATAAGGGACGAAAATGTTATATATGCAAAGAGAAGTCGAATGTAGGGCATCAATGCGAAGGGAGAGATGAAATAATGAAGAAAGGTATATGTTTCAGGTGCAAAGAGCCATGTGAATGTGGGCACAAGTGTGGAAATAAGAGCCAAGTCCATAGAATTGAAGCAACACAAGGTGAAGAAACACCACATAAGATAACAAAGTATGATCAAGGAGATCTCTATAATACCCAAGCAAAAAAAAGGAGCAGAAACCCGATGGAGATTTGAGGAGGTTCAACCCTAAATAAGACAAAAAGTTCTACAAAAATAGTGATTAATATATTTATGTAAACTTGATTTATTGTTAATAAACATTTAATTAAATAAGGACATTCTTGGTGAGTGTCTAAATCTTGATTAACAACATTCTTGGTGAGTGTCAAAATTTAATTTAGACGTTCTTGGTGAGCGTCAACGCTTGATCAAGGACATTCTTGGTGAGTGTCAAAATTTGATTTAGACATTCTTGGTGAGCGTCGAGACTTGATCGAGGACATTCTTGGTGAGTGTTAGAGCTTGATCAAGAGACATTCTTGGTGAGTGTCAAAACTTAGTTTAGACGTTCTTGGTGAGCGTCAACACTTGATCAAGGACATTCTTGGTGAGTGTTAGAGCTTGATCAAGAGACAATCTTCGTGAGTGTCAAAATTTGATTTAGATGTTCTTGGTGAGTTTCGAGGCTTGATCAAGGACATTATTGGTGAGTGTCAGAGCTTGATCAAGAGACATTCTTGGTGAGTGTCAAATCTTGATAAAGATATTCTTGGTGAGCGTTGAGGCTTGATCAAGGACATTCTTGGTGAGTGTCAGAGCTTGATCAAGATACATTCTTGGTGAGTGTTAAATCTTGATTTAGATATTCTTGGTGGGCGTCAAGGCTTGATCAAGGACATTCTTGGTGAGTGTCAGAGCTTAATCAAGTGACATTCTTGGTGAGTGTCAAAATCTTGATTAACGACATTATTGGTGAGTGTCGAGACATTCTTGGTGAATGTCAACTTAATTTAGACATTCTCGGTGAGTGTCAGAGCATGATCAAGAGATATTCTCGGCTCATTTATCGAAGAGTAAAGCAACATCTAATAAAGGAGAAATGTTACAGTCCATCAAGATAAGTTTCATCTTTGAATTATTTTTAGTATTTCAAATTGAAAAATATGATCTTTTGATTTCATAAGTGTATATTTGTAAATATATTATGATTCTCATCTCAAGTTGCAATTGTTGTTTCAGGACCAAATAAAGGCACACCCACCAAATCATAAGGAGTAAACATACAATTGCTTGAGGACAAGCAATTTTGGGGAGGGCAGACTGTAATGTCCCCTCTCAGAATAGGATTCAATAATAAATAATATAAATAAACAAATAAATTATAATATAACTTATTATTAAATTAAATATATTATTAATATAATAATGAAAAAATCATATATAGTATAATATTATTATATAATCTAGTATTAATTATAATATGTTTAATAATATAATATATTATAATAGATATAATATATAGTAAATGAATGAATATGGCAATATAATATTAATATTAATAGTACAACAATTAATATTATAATCTAATATAATATTATGGAAATCAAATTATAAAATACAATTTAATATACACGATAATTAGAAGATAAATATTAATATTGTTAAATTAAATAAATAAAAATAATGAACTTAATATATATATATATATATATATATATATTTGATATATAATTATATATTATAATATAAATATAAATATTATGTATTATTGTATATTATAATACAAAATATATTTAATATATATTATCCCAATCTACAATATGTTATAATAGATAATGAAGTATATATAATATAATACATATCCATCAATAAATATTAAAAACATATCAACAAGGTAAAAGTATATGTAATATAATCTCTAAAAGTCTAAAGAAAAGACAAAATGAATAAAACAAACATGCAATAAGACAAACCTTGTCTTATCTAATACATGATAAAATGAATTGCTGGAATAAAGTCAACAATACTATAAAAGGTGTGAAGTTGTTTTCATAAGAAGACAAGTCAGATTTGCCACGTAACTAACCAAAGATAGAAGAGGTGCAAACTTTGAAAGGATAAGATACAATTCATTACATAAATATTTTATTGCTATTCTGATAGATCATAAATAAGATAATTATTAATTAAGGTACCATTCAACATTTGAAAAGTTATGATTAATACTGAAGTGGTGCAATTAGTAATGGACATGAGACATGTCTCATTCACAGCAACTCCTTGTGGAGGACAATCAATATAAGAAGACATTGGTTGAGGGATTAGGAGAAGGGAGATATACAAGCAGACCAGTCACAGGTTGTTTGGTACAATCAACAGTACCATCAACAACAAGAACAACAGTCTTTATTTTGGTTAAATATTAATCTTGCAAACAACCAATAATATTGGTATCAGGACTACAGTGAACCTACAGTCAACATCCATTTTCTAAGTAGTAGATTTCCTTAAAAATAAGATATAATTATAATCCAAGCAACTTCTTTATATAGTCGACGATTACATAGAACAAGACTTTCATAAGATAATATAAAATCAATGCATAGCAAGCAACCACTGAGCATTATACAATCAGCGGTCAAAAGATAGAGGACAAATTCAGAAATCATAAAAGACAAATTTAAACTATCCAATCAGAATAAGCAATTTATTACAGTCAGTCATAATATCATACATTTCGAGACCCGTAGTAAACTTCAACATCTAAATTAATACAAGTTTAATTATCATATTGTTATTTACAAGAAACACACAATTAATTGCATTGTCATGTTCTTATCAACATTATATATGGAAATCAAAGTAAAGATAATCTATTCATTCTACTATTTTTTTTTTGGTCGGTAATATTCTATTTTTTTATTAAAATAAAGAGAGATTACATGTCTTTTAGCTTTCTCCAGCTATCGATTACAACCCCCATTACAATTACATTTTCCAAAAAATCCCATCCCACAAAAAACTACAATAAGGTACATTACATTGATATGACACTTAAACACAACTAATTATTCAAAAAACCTTCCAAGTGAACATGATGTCGTCACTACTTGGCTTCCAAAAACCGGTTGTCTTTAGACCTGCTGCTTGTTCGTTGGTTGTGCATCTAGCAAAACTACCACATAAAACCACCCACACATCTAAAAACATCTTCTATGCTTTCATCTTGAAATCCGTCGGCCCCCATTTGCTATTACCCTGATTTGGGTTGCGTTGCATGCATCAAAAAACTTCCTTACCATTCAAAATTCAAAAGTGGTGTTCTTCAGCTGGCATGAAGTTCAGGAGATAACCTTCTGCACATTCCTCCGTCCCCGTCCACATAGAGTCCTACTCATTTTTGGAAACATAGTGGGCACCACCAGCCTATGGTGACATGCACTGTGGTTGCTAATGCTCGCTTTCAGCTTTTCCCAAGTTGTTTTCCTATCCTGCATATACATTTATTTATTCACTCCTTCTGGCCATTGTAAAAAAGGCCGAATGCCCTTTGTAACTCCCTCTTCCTCACTTTCAAAACATTCACTAAAATTGAACGCCCACCTCGGGTGAGCCCATTCTAGTAATTTGTCAACAATGGGGATTAAGTCTGCATAAAAGAGTGACTTCATCACATTCCTCACAACTGCTTCGTGCTCCCCTAATTCCAAGCCCCATGCCATTATCATCACATCTATGTCCACCTGCAACTTCCACCTATCTGTATTTTCATGAAAAAGAGGCCCTATTGTTTCTTGAAAAGCCTCGACAATTTCTTTCGATGGGCATTTGATCATGAGTTTTACTTGATGATCCTCCATTGGACCCAGAATGCCCTTTTGTTGCTGCCTGGTTGGAAATGTAAACCGTGGCTCCATTTCCCTATTTTTCCTTTACCCAATGCACTCGAATAGAGCTTACTACAATTTTCTTCCCTTATCGCTTTTGATAATGGTTTCACTTGTTAAATAGATGATTCACACATAATTGCATTTAATGTTGAGATGTCCTTTCGAGCATTTTCTTGCAGGTTGGTGGATTCCACACATATCCCCCGTAATAACACTTCCTTTAACTTCATATCATTTATTAACACTCTTTTCTGATGAGGCAATCCCCTTGTGTGGATCGGGTGGAAATTTTGTATGGGTGCGCATACTTTTAATCCTCTTAGATGTTAATAACTGCAATGCTACTTTACATATAATTGTTTTCTTTAAACTTTGATAGGGATAATTCTTCTATCCAGAGTTTATCTATCTCTGTAAAGTTTAGAGCCCATTTAGAGAGCTCATCAGCGGCTGAATTACCCTCTCTCTTTATATGGGTGATTTTGAACTCCTCAAAAGTTTCTATTCTTTCTATTATCGAGTCAGTGAATTTTTCCAAATGCCATGCATTTATGGATAGTTTGGAAATGGCTTGCACCACCAACAAGGAATCCCCTTCTGAGTGTAGTTTCTTAAAACCCTTGTGTTGTGCAATTTGTATGACCAACAATGCAGCTTGACATTCTGCCATATTGTTCATTCCCTGATTACATCTTTTTGTTGCCTTTAGAATGGTCTCTCCTTCAACATTTCTAAAAATGACCCCAATGCCACTCTGCCCCAAATTATTTTTGGCTACCCCATCAAAATTTCCTTTCAACCATCCTTCCTCTGGAGGTAGCCATTTTATGTCTTTTGCACTAATTTTCTTTCCTTTGGTCACTAACACACCAGCCGGTGAGTTCAATCTTAGTCCCGACAAATTCCTTTGAATGATTTTGTCTTCACGTGTAAAGGGAATCTTCAAAAATTGTCTCTGTGTTGCTGAGGTGCTTACAACTTCCTCAATGACATGTTGTAATCTATTTAGGAACCTATTCAGTGATTCTTTTTCACCTCTAAAAACCCTCTGGTTTCTTTCTTTCCATATCTTCCATACTACCATTGATGGGATTATCTTCCATATACTAGAGAGTGTAGATTTCCTTTGCATCCTGGGCCATCCTGCAAAAACTCCAGAAATAATGTTAGCACGCGGACCCAGCCATCTTAGCTTGTTTTGAACAAAGTTCCAGTAGGAAGACGCAAAGTCACACTGTAGCAACATGTGATCTGCTGACTCCTCATTATTTTCACAAAGCTCACATCGGGTGGGTCCAATATAACCCAATTTTTTCCTTCTTTCTCCAGTCAAGATACGTCCCTTACAAACCAGCCAAGCAAAAACACCAACTTTTGGTAGGATGTCTTTACTCCAGCATAGATCTTTGGATGGGAAAGGTGGTTCATTCATATTTTCCAACAGTTTGTAACCTATTTTTACTGAGTATTTCCCTGAAAGGGATCCACACCATCTAATTCTATCCTTGTTTGATGTCAACTTAATATCCCTGGATCTAAAGATCTCCATCATTCGGTCCTTTTCATCTACAGGTATGTCCTCAAAATCCAGACTCTTCCAACCCCAACACTCACCTTCATTAGTGACCCTTAACTCCATGTAGTCTTTTATCCTGCTGCCCCACCATTTTTGAAAGTGGTTTTAAAAAAATTCATTTCTTTCTCGTCTTGTAAAGCCTTGTGTCAATCCCAGGAGTCTTCCCAGAAGAGGGTTATGTTTCCATATTTTATTTGCCATGTAACGTGTTTCGTGATGACTGGTATGCATGCTAGCATGAAATTCCAAGTTGCAGAACCCCGGGGGGGGGGGGGGGGGTTCCCTGATTGTTAGTATCCAAGAGCTCTCTTCCGAGTCTAAATACTTTGCTTGAAGGACTCTTTCCCAGAAAAGATTATTGTTCCTATACATGCTCCATATAAGTTTTGCCCCAAGAGCTTTGTTCATAATTTTCCAGTTTCAGATACCAGCTCCTCCATGAGCTTTTGCCTTACAAATCTTCTCCCAAGCTACTAATGGAATTTAATCTTCCTCCTTTGCTCCACACCAAAAAAACCTTTTCATTTTTTTATCCTAGCAACTTCACCACTTTTTTGGGGATGTCCATACACATCATTGAATAAACAAGCATCACTGAAATAACTGTTTGTAGCATCAAAATTCTGCCAGCAGAAGATAACCACGTTCCTTTCCAACCATCCATATTTTTTAGACACTTTTCTGATAGGTCCCTCCAAAGGTCTGCCTTATTTCTACCAATGAACAGGGGAATGCCTAAATATCTTCTTGGGAGAAGGATTACTCTCATACCTAGGATACTGCTGATTCTGGTCCGCTGTTGTATAGGAGTATTGAAGAAAAAAAATTCTGATTTCCTCCAGTTTATCATTTGACTTGATGCCCTACCATACATATCGAGGGTTTCCTTCATAACTCTTACTTCCCATTCTGTGGTTGCTCCCCCTAAGAAAGTGTCATCCACAAACTGGATATGTGAGAGAGTCTCGACACCTTATACAATTTGGATTCCTTTCCATGTTCCATTTTCTTTTTTCTTCATTATTAATCTACCCAAAGCTTCAGCCAAAACAATAAAGAGGAAAGGGGAGAGGGGGTCACCCTGTCTTATACCCTTGTCATGTGCAAAAAAACCTTGAGGGATTCCATTGATCAACACTGAGAATCTAGGTGTTTCAATGCAACTCTTTACCCATCTAATCCAGTCTTGTCCAAAGCCAAATCTATCCAACACCTCTAATAAGAAATCTCTATCCACCTCATCGTATGCTTTTTTAATATCTAGTTTCACCATCATGCTTTGGCTTTTTGAAGATCTTATTGAATGAATTGCCTCATGTGTTGTTACTACCCCTTCAAAGATAGACCTTCCTGGGGAAAAATCGCTTTGCTCCTCTGAGATTACTGAGTCTAGGACTGTTTTGAGTCTATTTGCAATGACCTTAGCAATTACCTTATAAACAATGTTGCATGAGGCAATTGGTCTAAAGTCATCAAAATTCTCCCGTGGTTCCCGCTTCGGGATCAAGGCTATAAATGTGGTGTTTAGGTCTTTTAATATGAAGCCCCCCTCTCATGATTCTTCCACTACTTCCTAGATTCCCGATCGAAGATGTGCCATAATTTCTGAAAAAGCATTGCGAGGAAGCCATTTGGTCCTGGTGCTTTGTCTCCTCCTAGTCCCATCAAAGCTATTCATTCTACTATTAATAATTAAGAAGAAATGAAAACATAAAGTAGTTTTGTAAGGGTCATTCAAACACAATCATCATTTGGAAGATCTAGAGAAAATTGAGGAAGGTCCTACTTGGGGACCTTACTAAGACATTGAGTAGAGTAATAGGCTTCCAATTACAAATGTCTTCTAGATCTCCTGCCTTAGGTACGAGTTTTATATTTGTCCTTATTAATATTCTGACCAATAGATTGAGAATAGAAGACTTCTAGATAAACTCTGTGCAAGTTTGGGTCAACACAAGGCCGCAAGACTTCTATGTAACTTACAAGGAAAGTCATCGTGCATCTTGTGCTTTGTCATCAACCATGGATAAACAAGCTTCTTTGAGATTCTCAAGGGTAAGCATTTGACCGCAAAAGAACTTTTGAGATTTTGAGAGTTGAGAGAATGATAGAGATACATTCCCTCAAGGCATGATACCATTTAGGGGAATTTCCCTGCGTAGTGAACACCTTCTCGTAATGTCTGACAAAAGCCTAAACAATATTTGGTAGCTTAGAGAGCACTGTATGGCCTTCTTTAATGTGCTTAATGCAAGGTGAGGAACGCCATGCCCTAAGATCCAAAAATCTCTTTAGACACGCCATCCCTCACTTTGAGCCAGTGTAGCCTAGCTCTAGTTTGCACTCCACGTGTAGCATAACTGTCAGCAATTTTCTTCTGGTAGTGAAGTTGAGCAACACAACCAAACAATTCCATTTTCTAAATGGTCTAGCAATTGACTTATTTTCCTAATTGAGACAACTGTTGCACAGACAATGTCATTTTCTAAATGGTCTACTATCTGACTTCTTTTCCTAATTGACCTTCCACACCTGTTAGATATGCCCATTGTCCACCAAGGTGTAAATCTATTTATTATTATATAATAGATCATAAATTATCTTAATATTCTCTTTTAAACATTTATTAATAAATTAAATTAAATTTTCTTTTTATTCTTTTTAAATTTCATTCAATAATTGAATTTATAAATAATGTGAGCTAATAGAATAATTCAAATCAAAATGTTTATTAAATTTAGAATGTGATTATCCACACACAAAAGTCATTAGAATGGTGCAAGGTTGTGTGGGTGTTATGAGGACTTGAACTCACGATGTATTGACATTCATGAACATATAATCAAATTTGTATCTTCATATTTAAAAGGTTGTAAGTAGAACTAAGGGAAATGAACTATAGGTACAAGGAAAATAACAAGATAGTCTAATTTATGTCTCTCAAAGGTGAGAAACACGTTAAAACTAAGTGTTAACCTATGTCAATGTCATTGTTAACGTGTTAGTTATAAAGTGGCCCATGCACATCTTAATGTATATATACTCATATATACTTGAAAGATTTGAATCTCTCTCTCTCTCTCTCTCTCTCTCTCTCTCTCTCTCTCTCTCTCTCTC
>MU225826.1:2801169-2811764 GCA_018584345.1 Thuja plicata | reverse complement strand
CCCTTTCTCCCTCGTCTACCTATATTTCTCCTTTTTTTTTTCTTTTTCTTTTCTTCTCTTTATGTCTCTCTCTATCTCCCCCTCTTTATCTCTCCCTATCTCTCTCTCCCGCACTCCCTCTTTATTAGGCCTATCCATCTTTCTATCTCCACCTCCCCTTAGCTTCACATATATCTCAATCTCTCTCATTTTCCCATATATCTCTATCTCTCCCTCTCTTTTATTTATGCTCTTTATTTATTTGTCCCCGCCTCTTTCCCCTCCCCCTCTCTCTATATCTCTATCACTTTTCTCGCTAAATATCTCTCTCTATAATGTCTACCTCTTCCTCTATATTTCTCAATCTCTTCTTTTTTATCTCTCCCTCTCTATCTCCATATCTCCTTGCCCCTCTCTATTTTTTTCTCTCCATCTCTATTTGCTGGTCTATCACCATGTCCATCTCCTTATCTATGTCCCTCTTTATCACCCAATCTCTCTATCTCCAAATCTCTATCTTTCTCTCTATGTCTCCCGCTTTGTCTCTCGCTCCATCTTCATCTCTACCTCTATCTTACCCTCTCCCCATCCATATCTAAACATATTTTTCTCCCTCCGTCCATCCATCCAACTCTCCCTCTATCTCTTCATAAACTTATATATTTATATTTCTTTGCCTCCCATCTCTATCTCTCGACATTTGTTATTCCATCTCTCCCTCTATCTCTATCTCACCGTCTCTTTATCTCTCTCCACCCCTATCTATACCACTTTCTATCCCTACCAAATTATACCCCCCTCTCACTCTCTCCTCCTTTCTCACTCGCTATATATTTATCTCTTCTATATCTATCCATCCTTCCCTCCCTCTCCTCTCCATATCTCTATTCTCCTTCTGCATCTCTATCTCCTTACCTACTCTCTCTTACTCTTCCCTAATCTATCTTTCCTCCTCTCTCTCCCTCCCTATTGCAAACACAAGATAAGTTGATTGGTAATGCAACTTGATTATCTTCCTCATTCAAACATTTTATTTTAAGTACGTGTACAATTTGTTTGAAGGTATCGCTCCTCCAATAAATAACTTACAAATTGATCTCATGTAATACACAAATGTATGAAAAAATAGACCAATTTTACCTTGTCGACCTTGGCGTACCCATTGCATTGCTATTTTTTTTTCCTAAATTTATTAAAACTGGCATCCTGCCCAGAAAAACGTCTTCTTTCCCCATAGGTTTCAGGAACTGAGGAATTATAGATGGGGAAACAAAGTCGGCCTTTCCGGTTCGATCCTTAACGCTTGCTTTTATCCAATCGGATTTTACATCTCAAAATCCAATGGCTGAAAACACATCGCTACTTTTGCCACGGATCGAAGATTACGGACGAATGCGATGGCCAAAGAAGGGCGCGGATTGGAGACCAAGTTGCTATAAAAAAGAAAAGACTCGCCCGGAAATAAATCATTTCATTAGCGAGACATTCAATTTGATTTCTTTAAAAGTAAAGCATTTAGCAGGCAGAAGTAAAAATGTCTGGGAGAGGAAAGGGGGGCAAGGGTTTGGGAAAGGGAGGAGCAAAGCGACACAGGAAAGTTCTTCGTGATAACATCCAGGGCATCACCAAGCCTGCCATTAGGCGTCTCGCCAGGAGAGGAGGTGTGAAGCGTATCAGTGGCTTGATCTATGAAGAAACCAGGGGTGTTTTGAAGATATTCTTGGAGAATGTGATCAGAGATGCAGTCACTTACACTGAACATGCGCGCCGTAAGACAGTGACGGCCATGGATGTGGTCTATGCTCTCAAGAGGCAGGGCAGGACTCTTTACGGCTTCGGCGGTTAAATGACGACAAAATTAAAATTGTAAGGGCGTTTTTGAAGCATTACCCTAGCAATGGAATTCCTTTTGTTATCCTCTGAGCTGTCAAGATGTTTAAGCTTTGTCTGGTTTTAGTTTGACCTGTGAACAATGGGCGAGATTTGTCCAAATGATTATAATGTGTGAACGCCATTGATTCTGTTTTGTATGGCGTCAAGTAATTAGAAGGTGATTGTTAATTGATTATAAATCTTTAAAAAATATTTTGATTTTATGTACAAACCAAATTTTGAAAAACGAATCGCTTGTTCGTCAAAAATGGCTGCCATACTTTTTGTTTATGAGAACTGTTTAGTACCCTGAATGTTTTCACTGAAGCAGTTGAATGGGGAATCTGAAAGGGGAATGCTGATAATCAACGTTAAAATACTTACACGGTCCAACCTAGTGTAGAGAATTTGGTTTAGCACACACTTTTGACATTAGATTTAATTTGAAAATGGTGGAAATGAAATGAGCAATACATAAACACTAAGGTGACATTTAGATTTAAAGGCGTTTGAATTTAGGGGAACTGATTTTCTGTGCATTTAGGTTTGATTGGCATGTGTAAAGCAATTTTTCTGTATTTATGCTTGTAGCTTGCAATGATATCCTTGATATTAATATTTGAGTTGGCCACTTCTTTTTGTTTATAGTGAAGTAGTAAATGTGGATAAAATGTTGAGGACTCTTGTGGATGAAATTTGAGTTTTGGATACAAATGCTTTTAGTAGACCAATTGTTACTCATTATCAGTTATTTTTACAACTATGAATTGTTTTATTTGAAGGTCTTCACTCAATTTTTTATGTTGGTCATAATTTTTAATTTGGGATTTAAGTATGGATCAAGTGCTCTTTTTAAGAGCCATTTAAAAATTAGTGATAGTGGCAGTGAAATTAGAATGCAATGATATTATTATTTGTAAAATAAATTCTCCAAATACTTGATTTGTAGAAAGAATGAAAATTAAGAAAGCACTTGATTTGTAAAAAAAGAAAAGTAAGAAACAAAAACTGGTCTATAAAATAAAATAAAATGAAGAAACACATAATGGTTTCTTAAAACAATGTCAAATTCTTCAAAGTTAATGTGCCCACCATGATGAATAATTTTTAATGTATTCATTTAAGTGTTTTGAGTCCAACAATTAAGGAGTTCACCCATTCAAACCAAGCATCTATTTTGAAGTACTTCAATATTGTTACTCTCTTAACTATCATATTTCAATCAACAAAAATTCATTATATCTTTATAATTTGGCAATTACTTTTTTTCCAAATTAATTATGTCATATATTACATGGAGATAACAAGATTCCTATTCAATAGGCTTGTAGTTTTAACAATTTGTAAACTATTTGTTGCAATTCCTTTAAATGTCATATTTCCTAATTAATCTTGTTAAAAACATTAACACATCAAAGGAGGTTTACCTTTGATAACAAAAGATGACTTTGGAGAAGTTGATTCATTGTCAATCAATGTATTTGCCCCAATTTCAATTGCTGCGTGAGAATCACTCAACATTTGCTCGAAAGTTTTGAAAGCCTTTTTAACAAGACTACCTTTTGTACATATCATTTCAATTTTGATCTTGCAATCATGGCCCGTAAAATGACATTCCCATTATGCAGTGATCAAACAAACACCCATTCAAACCAAGCATCTATTTTTAAGTACTTCAATGTTGTTAAACTCTCTTACACATCATATTTTAATCAACAAAAGTTCATTCTATCTTTATAATTTGGCAATTGATTTTTTTTTCGAATTTTGTCATAAATTACAATATAATTAATATGATCAATATTACATGGAGATAACAAGATTCCTATTCAATAGGCTTGCACTTTTCACAATTTGTAAACTATTTGTTGCAATTCCTTTAAATGTCATATTTCCTAATTAATCTTGTTAAAAACATTAACACATCAAAGGAGGTTTATCATCTTTGATAACAAAGATGACTTTGGAGAAGTTGATTCATTGTCAATCAAAGTATTTGCCCCAATTTCAATTGTTGTGTGAGAATCCCTCAACATTTGCTCGGAAGTTTCTAAAACCTTTTTAACCAGACTTTCTAAAATCCTTTTAACAAATCATTTCAATTTTGATCTTGCAATCATGACTTGTAAAATGACATTCTCATAATGCATCGATCAAACAAACAATGATATTGCATCATCATATTGTTCATGTACCTTGTTTTTTCATATTTATAGACACTTGTCTATGGAGAAATTGTAATTACAGATTTAACAAAATTCTCATACTTTTATAGACAATTGTAATGTTGTTCCATACCTTGGAGTTAACTTGTTTATGATTTTGTATAGATATGTTGGACAAATTTATGGCCACATCATGACTATTTGTTTGTCTAACATGGTATAGTTAAGAAAAAACACATTTCATTCTTGTTAAAAAAACAAAACTTTATTCATATGGTATTCCAATTCTAGAATTATGGAACCAAATGTAAAAAATGCATTTTCTCATTATGAATTTCGGGTGAACCAAACAGTTACAACTGTAATCACCCAAAAATGGTCTAGCAAATTCATGGCCCGCTTTCCTCAAATATTTGGTCTTAATAAATCCCAAATCTAAGACATTATTGCTAGACTCTAAATTATTGTGCATTTAAATTGCTTATATAATTTTTATCTTAACTTGTTGAATCAAATAATCAAACATCAAAGCCTAAACTCAAAAAGCATAAAACATGGATAAAATCAAAAAGTCCCAAGTCTTAAAAAGTTAACCCATTCACACATGGGTGTGCACTCAAAAATCAAATAAAACAAATAAAAAAAAGAAAATACCAATTTTGTCTTATTCTCCACGAAGTTGACCAATCCAAATTACTTTATCATCTCACATGGATTGAGAGGAATTGCATCTCCACCATTGATCAAATTCTTTTGCCTCTTAATCTCAACCACTCATTCATTGGAATCTCTTATAAAAGGGATAGCTCCCTTGCTCATCCATAACAAGGAGATTTGGAGTAAAGTTAATATGCTATTTTCACTCTAGAGTTTATTAAGAGCATTCACAGTCATTTGCTTTCATTAGTAGTTTCTTGCATTGTTAGCTTTACTTCTTAGCTTAGATGACATTCTAGTTTCTTTCATGGCTTAATATAGATGCATTGTTCTTCTCATTTGGTAACTTAATCTTGCATCTTAGTTCTATTTCTTGTGATGTTAAGCATCTAGCTTGCTAGTTCATTCATTTCCATTTTCAAACTTTCAAGAGCAAAGTATGCAAGTCTATGCATCTTGATCATTCCTCTTTGCATTGAATCTTCCATTTTGGAGTAGTCAAGTCACTGAGTTCTCTATGTCCAATTTGATGGACACCTATGAGAATCACACTTACTTCAACTAGGAAGCAATAGGATGGTTTCAAAGGATTTTAGTTAAGTGCTTTAAATCTCATGTTTTGCTAACCCCTTGATATAATGGTTTATTGAAGTGTTTGGTTGTAAATTTTAATCTCACATTTTACCACACATTTTTGGCGCCCACCGTGGGGCAGAAAGTTGCGTTTTGCTTCATTTTCATGATTTCTTGCATATTTTTTTACGAAACTACACTTTTTGTTGTATAGCTCTCTGTTCTCTGTCGTATGACAAATTGCAGATAGGTACTTTGCCGTCTGACAACAGGTATATTGTCGTATGATCTTTTATTCTCTACCTTTTGTCGTATCAGAGCATTAGATTTGTCGTATGACAATTGCTGTATTGTCATATGAGCTTTGATGCTAATTTGTGTTTTGTACTTTATCATTTCATAAACATCAAGCATTTTTAGGGTTTCTCTTGGGCTAATTTTTGCTTTTTGATGTCTTGCATATCTTCTATGGTCTTTCTAATGTTTGTTTTTGCAGCCTAACTGGGTCTTGCAGAACGTTTTGAGGAAGACTCGCTTGACAAAGCCACATTTGCACACTATTTTGATACCACTACTAACGGTTTATGCTTGTAGGACGCTTGCCAAAGAAAATTTGAGATTACTAATGGTTGTGTTTGCAGGTTGCCTTGAAATCACATCAACCAAACGATCGTGCTTGATAGCATTTTATTTTTTTCTTAGGCACGTAGATTAAACTAGAGAGATCTTTTTTGTCTAATTTGAAACAAGTGTTAGGGGAGTATGCTCTCTTTCCTTTTTGGGAAGATAAAAAACCTAGACTCACTTGTTTTGTATTGATCAATTAAATCTTTGGAAAAGAACTTAAAGCGTGTCTTGTGTGTGTGTGGAGAAAACGATACTGGATAGGAGAGTATGCTATTTTTCCCTTAAGGGAAAATCAGAAATCTAGACTCCTTTTTGTCGCCAATCCATTAATTTTCAAGTTAAACCTTTAGAGGGCCTTCCAAGGGAGCAATCTCTTTGGAACGACCTAAGTGGGGAACAAGCGGACCTGGCTACTTCCACCCCACTATAATCAAATGCCTCCTTCAATCCAAAGAGAGGGAAGACATGACTATTTTTATCTCTAATGCTTTCTCACTTGTAGGGTCTTGTTTCCCCAGTCTTGCTAAGAAGGAGCTACATTTGATTGAGTGCTTGTAGGGACATTCTTGGTTTTAATCTTGTTTACAAGACTACAAGGGAGATACATTCAATTTGTATAGGGTCAAGAGGTCTGAATCTTGCGTGCAAGACTATACATTTTAGGTGCTTGTAGGGCTATATGCCTTAATTTTGCTTGCAAAACTACAAGGAGTAGTCATGAACGAATGAACTTACTAAACACCTTTTAGATAGAGGCTACCCAATCTACCTCTGAAAGTATCATAATCTTTATGCAAGGATTGATCCAAGTGGACTTGACCCGGATCACCCCAAGATTTTACACCCAACATATGTATTCCCAAGGACGATTAAAGCATGAATGTGGCATGGGGGAGCTTATGTGATTCGAGCATTGAGTCTCTTTCCAAAACCCACAACGTGCTTAGTCCCGACAAAAGCCATTATCACTTTGTGTGAGGTGAAGGAATATCAAGCGTGGGCAAAGATTATGATACTAAGCCAATTTGACTATAGGGTAGAGAGTGTTTGGTTCTTCACACTTTGTGTTTGATGTGCTTGTACACCTTGAAACTTGACATATCCTTCAAACAAGAACACTTTGCCAGTAGAAAACAAAAAACATCAAGATTTTCACCTCAAACATTAGACAAAATTGTCCAAAATCTTTTGCCCACAAGTGGCAAACTGTTCCAGAGTCTTTTGTCATTTCACGCCATAGCATTTGTCGTATGACAGCACATCCAGAAGGCAGAAACTCGTATGAGGACACTTGTATTGTCGTATGAGAACCCTTGTATTGTCGTATGAGACCTGAGTGAAAATCAGTCCAGCATTAAGATCTTTCTCATTTGGTCACATTCTTGCAACAACAACTATTATACCTTGTCACGGTCTTTTCGACTTTCAAATCTGGTAGTTGGGTTTGTCATTGTCTTTTTTCCTAGCTTCTTGCATCTCTCTCAATCATATTGACTCTTTGCTCTTGGTTCTTTATCAACTTTGTCACAAGTGTCGTCTAAGAAAGTATTCAGATCTCAAACGCGTGATACCTTGTACAAGTTCAACAACCAAATCTCCTTTTCTTCATCAAACAAATATTTGTAGCTTTGACATTGATTTGACAGCCTGATCTTCTAGAGATGTTAGTCACAAATTTTTGTACATGGTCCAAACGAGAAGTCAAAAGGTTGATCTTGATTCCAAGGGAAAATCTATAGATGACTTTTCTCAATACCTACCCTCTTGTCAGAAACCCAAGACAAATCACAATATCTTGAACACAAGGACACTTCAAATCCACAACTGACAGTACCCTTGTATGACTCTTCAACTTTGGTTGCACACAACACCTCAAACATGTCAGCTTGTGATTGGGGGTCCCAAGATGATCACCAGAGTCAACATACTAGTGCTTCCTCTTCCGTAGAGGAGCCCACTTCCGAGGAGATTAGGAAGTGTCAGCAAGTTAAAATTTTTCAAAAGATGATGCAAGCCATCATGCAATTGGATGAGGACAAATATTTCATGCATCTTGCGTCAACAGGTGTTAAACTTCCACCTGATTTTGACATTGAGGGACTCATACAACAAGAAGAAGAGTCACCTATCACTATTCTCAACCAACAATTGTAAGACATGAGATACGAGTTAAGGGAACTCAATAAAGCGAAGGAACAACCTCCTAGCAAGTACTCATTGGAATCCATATGTCCATTCCCTTTTGCTAAGAATTTGCACATGCCACTTTTTCCCCCAAAGGTTGAAATTCCTAAGTACGATAAATACAATGGGGAAGGTGACCCTTAAGACCATGTAAGAGAATTTTGCGCTCTTAGTATAGAATTTATGCATGAGAGGACCTATATGATGTGACTATTCCCGTGGAGCCTTAGTGGCCAATCCTTGGAATGGTTCACAAAACTCACACCTGGCATACAAACATTTGATGAGCTGGTACAAAGAATTAGACAACACTACTCTTACAACATCTGACACAGTTACTATGCTCAACCTTTGCAACACCAAGCAACATACTGGTGAACCATTTTTCAAATTTCTCCAAAGGTGGAGGAAGATATTTGCAAGATACCCTAGACAAATACCAGAGCTAGAAAAGAATGACATTTTCATCAACAATTTGGTTCTTGAAATGAATTACACAACACAAATGCAAAAACATATTTCCTTCAGTGAATTGATCGATAATGCTATGAGAATCGAGGATGTCCTCGTCAGAAAAGGGGATATTACCTAAAATAAAGACATCAAGTCTTCCAACAACAACAACAACAATAACAAGGACAAGAGTAAATACTGGAATAAGAACCACAACGTGGTTAATAACGGTGTTTTTGACTCACGCGAGATCAAACCCAATGAGCCAATATTTAGCCTTACTACTAGCATACAGGGTGCTAGGCAAAGTTTGACTACTCCCAACACTTATAAAAACACTGAGGATGCTCGGAAAGACAAAGTATTGTGGATCCCTCTGTTAGAGTATTATTACTCTATTAGCTTAAGCTTCTCTTAGGTGCGTTATTAATTAATTCTTAATTAATAATGTGCAACCTAGTTTTTTCCTTTTAGGGCTTCATTCACCTTTATAAGGTTGAACTTTGTATTTGTCTTCAATTAATTCAGTTGATAATTTTGCTCTCACATTTTGAGTAAACATCTGAGTTCTGCTTTTTCGTCTTTGTGCTTCTACTTTGTATCAGGTTCTTGCATGCAGGTGTATTCGAGGTCTATGGATTTGCATGTTTCTCAAATCGTACATGGTATCAGAGCCGCCCTGCTGCTGTCTGGTTCGAAGATTTTTGAAGCCACGATTCGAAGGCATCATCTGCAGCTTCTCTGGGGTTTTTTCTATCATTTCTAAGGAGGCGCTATTTTCTGGAGCAGATTGAGCCAAAACAGACATCGCCATTGTATTCAGAAGGCCCGGGAGAGTTGAAATCACATAAAGTTTGACCAGTTTAGCCTCCGTGAGCACAGGCAAATTTTTTTTGGCCTCCTAGGGCCGTACGGCTCGAAAATCGAGGCATTCGTTAAATTTTTTTTTTAAAAAAATCATTTTTAAATGATTTTTTGCATATTGAATAACACGCACAGTGTTAAATTGAATTCGCGGCCCGCGCGCCACCTTTGAGCCACCGCCGCTGGCCGCAGCACCGGCGCGCCACCCAGGCAACACCGCTCCACCGCCGAAGCCCGCCGCTGCCTCCTCTCCGCCAAGCCGCCGCCCGCGCCCGACCCTCTCGCCGCCCGCGCCCGACTCTCTCACCACTGTTGCCCGACCGCCGCCCACAGACAGTGACGTCAGCTGACGTCACCCGGACGTCAGCCGACAGCCAAAAGGCCGTCAAATTTAAGACAGTCACTGGTTTTTTCCAGTGAGCTTGCACTTTGAGGGTCTTAGTGGTTTTTTGACCGTAACTTGAGCATACGGTGTCATTTTTTGAAAAACAAAATATCACCAAAAAGGTGTTTCCGAGACGGACGCAATGATGCTGGTCTTATTTGCGGATTCCACCATTTGAGTGCTTATTTTTTGCGTTGAAGTTGCAACTTTGTTTCTCCTCCTGTTCGGCTTCTGGAACTCAGGTTTTCTCCTCGTTTTCTTTGTGTGCTTTCAGTAGTAGTTTATTTGAGGTACTCAGGGGATAGCATTTTACATTGTGGGGGGGTGCATTTTACTTTCTGTCATTTCATTCAGAAAGACCCTTCTACTTCCGTCTTCTTCTTCTTTCAATGTCGGATCCCTCTGTGGCCCGACTGACACCTCACAACTACCACACATGGAAGCCACACATGACCAGACTCCTCATGTCATGAGGTTTATGGTCCTACATGGATGTGGCTCAGCCAGTTCTTCAGAGGCCTTATGAGGCACTTATGCACAGAAACAGGATGGATGAGGCAATGGGCCTCATTGCCATGAATGTTTTAGATGGGTTATTGTTCCACCTGGATGGTCTGACTACACCCAGGGATATGTGGGACAAGTTCTCCACTTTGTTTGGCACCATGGATCAGTTCAGGATTCTCCAGATAGATGCAGAGTTCACCTCCTTGGCCCCTGACTCCTTCACCAGCATTGAGGACTTCTTGATGAAGTTCAAGTCTCTTCGATCCATTTTACAGGTTGCTGGAAAGACGAAGTCAGATGATGAGTGTATCTTCCTGATACTCTCCAAG
>MU225826.1:2775709-2790709 GCA_018584345.1 Thuja plicata | reverse complement strand
GAGATAGAGGAGAAATAGCAAATTGATAAATTTTGATCAAATCAAACTAAAGATAAGGTTCTTGATGTAAGATGAAAGATATAAAGATCACAGAACCAAGGTAGATCATTAAGCATGAAATATTATGTCCCAAGGTTGAATTTAGAAGAAAAGAAGTGGGGTGAAAGCGAATGGCAGATAGAAGTTTGGAAGAGGTGGAAATAAATGAAGAGAAGAAAGAGAATTTGCCTTAAGAAAGAGAATGCCCCAAAATCAATCAACTATTTAAGATAGAAAATTTTGATTGAGATCACGAAAGAAGACAAGGAAATGAAGATCAGAATGTGATCACAGTTGATTAAAAGTTCACAAGAAAGATGAAGGAAACCCTCTCAAACTCATAATGCAGCCTAAAAATGCAAATTAACATGAAGTCTAACAATGCAAGCTACATGAAAATGTAAAGGAATACTTGCAATAGAGCAAAAAATATAGGATCTTGTGTTCATCATTCATTAGAGAATGTTAAGGAACTTATTTTTATCATTGGGCTATTATTAACGGACATCGGAAAATCACACAATCATCACTAGTCACAAGCGCAACTATGAAGATATGAATGTGATTTATATCAGATTGAAATGTGGAAAGATTCTAACATAAGCATCAAAGACATAAAGGTCAAGATGACTATGATGTTAGCTTACCCAATTTAATATAGCAAAACCATGCTCGCATCAAGGCATAGAGGCCAGGATGACCAACAAAATAGTTGTTCAAAAACAGTGAAGCATAAAGCAAGAAGCAAAAATAAAAGCATGTTCCATGCCCCAAGTCCTCTAGCTATGCATCACGGAGAGACTTATTAGACAATGATACTCAACGAAAATCAATAACAGTTAGCACACAAAGAAAAGATAATGACATAGCTCAAGCATTAAGTGTTGTGTTTAAAAATTGAAGTGTGTTAACCGATACTAAGTTTTGAGGATAAGGATCGAATGCTTGCAAATAGGTAAGACCAAACCGATAAGTGTTGAAAAACACTTGATGTCAAGGGTTGTATTGAAAAATACAGTTGGGGTGGTGTTGAAAAACACCGTTTGTGAGATGTCCTAAAGACTAACAAATCCAAGAGACAAAGCTAATATAGTTATGCCCCCTAGACAAAGACAAAGACCAAATCTAAACCAAGGCAACAAGGACAAGGCATGATGGAGAAAGGCTAAGTGTCGCGGACACGTGCTAAGAAACAGGGGTGCAAAGGCCTCAAGTAGCGCCCATTTCCAGGTTTTCACCACTTGGATTTTATTACAATTTTTTTCTCTTTAATTTTTTATTTATTTTATTTTTTTTTCAGGACATTTTATATTTTTTTAAATTTTTGCTACCAAGGCGCTTGTTTCCAGGTTTTCACCAAGGCACTTTTTTTTTTTTTGAATTTTTGAATTTTTAAATTTTTTGATTTTTTTTTGGAATATATAATTTTTTTTGAGATACATCAAAGTGCCTATTGCTAGGTTTTCACTAAGATGATCATTTTTTCAAGACATTTTCTAATTTTTAGAATTTTTGACAATATATCATTTTTTTAAAAAAATTTCAGGATCAATAAATATGTACAAAAGGATGCCCCCAGACAGAATGGGCATCATGGATAGAAATTTTTTAGGTGAAAAATATTGATAGGATCATGGAGCTGTTCTCCCTTTTCTATAGATAGTAAATAAGCACCTGTCCCAAAAGTTGCTGTGATAATGTAAGGTCCAAGCCAATTAGGTTCAAATTTGCCCTTTTGATCTCTATGCTGTTGATTCTTAGGATTTTCAGGTAGGACAAAATCTCCTACTTGAAATTCTCTAGGGTGAATCTTTTTGTTGAAGGCTTTGGACATGCGCTTTTGATAGACCCTTATATGGTCAAATGATGCTTGACATTTTTCATCTAGCAGTTCTAACTCTTGAAGTCTCATGGCGCGGTAGTCTTCATCTGTAACTAGACCATGGAGAGAAACTTGAAGTGAAGAAATATCAACCTCCAAAGGTAATACTGCTTCAATACCATATGCAAGGGCAAAAGGAATAGCCCCAATAGGAGTACAAATACTCATTCTATAGGCCCATAAAGCCAGATTTATCTGTAAATGCCAATCTCTACCATTCTTACAGACTTTTCTATGTAATATTTGAAGAATGGTCTTGTTTGATGCCTCTGCTTGACCATTTCCTTACAGGAAGTAAATGGAGGACCAATGTTGTTTAATCTTGAATTTTTTGCCGAGTTGTTTAAGGTCCTTATTTTTAAACCGACCTCCGTTGTCAGTAATAATCTCAGAAGGCACTCCATATCGACAAATGATATGGTTCAGAATGAATAAAGAGACTGGCTTGCTTGAGGCAACAGCAAGTGGGACAACTTCTACCCATTTAGTGAAATAATCAGTAGTAGTGATGATAAATTATGTCCACCTGATGAGTTGGGATGAATCTTCCCAACAAGGTCAAAGGCCCAGTGCTAAAATGGCCAATGAGATATAGAAGGAATGAGCTCCCTACCTGGAGCATGTATCAGGTTACCATATTTTTGACACTTTTCACATGACTTTGCAAAAGCTACTACATCAATCTGCATCGTGGGCCAATAGTACCCCACCCTAAGCAACCTTCGGGCCATGGCAAGACCATTGGAGTGTCCCCCATAGATGCCCTCGTGAATTTCAACTAACGCTTGATCATATTCTTCCTTTTCTAAGCATCTAAGAAGTGATCCATCTAGACCCCTCCTATACAAATCACCAACAATAAGGGAATGGTGAGAGGCATTTCAGGTAAGGTTTCTGCGTTTAGGTCAGTTAAAGATTTCAGGTATAATGCCATCACGAAGGTATGAGTAAATGGCACCATAATGGGATGATTCATGACTAACAAGGGTACAAATGATATGGCTTTCTTGGGAGTCAAAGATAGGGTGATGTAGCTCTTCCACTAGAAATTCAAATCTTGATTCATGTTGCT
Organism: Thuja plicata; assembly: GCA_018584345.1. NCBI lineage: Eukaryota > Viridiplantae > Streptophyta > Pinopsida > Cupressales > Cupressaceae > Thuja > Thuja plicata. The sequence goes on along the minus strand of MU225826.1, from coordinate 2,787,716 downwards.
CTAACTGAAGAAGTGAAGCAAGTGTAGCCATAGCATTACCTACTTTATTTTCTGCTCTAGGGATTTGCTGAAATGTGACAAATGTGAAGTATTTATTTAAGGAATCAACCATTTTCTTGTAAGGTACCATTTTCTCATGCTTTGTTTGATATTCATCATTAACTTGGTTGATTATTAGCTATGAATCCCCATAGATGTGTAACTCTATAATTCTCCATTCTATGGCCATCTTAAGTCTATTTGTTAAAGCTTCATACTCAGCAATGTTGTTTGTACATGGGAGCAATAATTTGTAAGACTTAGGAATTGTGTACCCATGAGGAGAAACAAACAAAACACCAGCTCATAAACCATTTTGCATAAAAGATCCATCAAAGAACATCTTCCAAGTTCTTTCAGTCATATACATAAGATGTTCATTTGGGAAGTCAACTTGAATAGGTGCATCATCTTATAATGGGAAATCAACCAATTGATTTGTGATGGATTTTCCTTTGATTGCTTTACACTCAATGTAATCTATATCAAATTCTGAAAGTATCATCATCCATTTAGCAAGTCTACCTGTGAGGGCAGCCTTACTTAACAAATATTTAAGTGGACCAATTTTTTCTATGAGGTGTATAGTGTGCGCAAGCATGTAATATCGCAACTTTTGGGAAGCAAGCACAACACCAAGGCAAGCTTTCTGAATGCTAGTATAATTAACCTCATATGAAACAAGAGTACAACTAATGTAGTATATTTCTCTTTCTTTCCTTTTTTCATCAAGTTGAGCTAGTAATTCCCCCAAGGAAGATTATGTCGCTGAAATGTATAAAATAAATGGTTTTCCTGGGATATGAGGTATTAAAATAGGAGGATTTTCCAAGTACTTCTTGATTTGATCTATGCTCTTTTGAAAATCCTCATTCCAAATACATTTGACTCCCTTATGTAAGTTATTATTAAAAGGTTGAGCTCTATCTGCCAATTGTGAAATAAATCTCCTTATAGATTGAAGACGTCCTTGAAGACTCCTCATTTGACTAATGTTTTTAAGAGGTGGAATATCTATGATTGCTTGGAATTTTTCAGGGTCAACATCTATTCCTTTTTCTGAAATGATGAATCCAAGTAGTTTTCCAGAGATGACTCCAAATGCACACTTTTTAGGATTTAACCTTAGTTGAAATTGTTCCATGCGATCTAGAATTACTTCCAAATCGTCTAAGTGTGTGTCTCTTTGTTTAGACTTGGACAAGGTGTCATCCACATAATCTTCCATATTCTTATGCATCATGTCATGAAAAATAGTGGTCATAGCTCTTTGATAGGTTGCTCCTGCATTCTTTAATCCAAAAGGCATAACGTTCCAACAATAGGTTCCCCATGCACAAGTGAATGCAGTATTTTCTTGATCTTCAGGAGCTATGTTAATTTGATTGTACCTAGAAAAACCATCCATCAAAGAATAAATCTTATAACCCGTAGTCAGATCCACTATCATGTCTATATTGGGGAGTGGAAAGTCATCCTTTGGGCATGCTCTATTGACATCTCTGAAATCTATGCAAACTCAAATGGATTTGTCATGTTTGGAAACTGGTACAATGTTTGATATCCATTTAGCATAGGCAATAGCTCTTATAAAGTTTGCACCAAGGAGTTTCTCTAATTCATCTTTGACTAGAAGAGCTATGTGAGGATGCATTTTCCTCAATTTTTGTTTAACTGGTTTAACATTTGGAGCTATAGATAAGTGATGCATAATAAGATTAATGTCCAATCTTGGCATATCTGAATAAGTCCATGCAAAATTGATCTTCTTTCTCTGTAATAACGTAGTGTAAGCTTCTTTTTCTTGATGTGACAAGGACTTAGCCAAATGTACTATCTGCGGAGCCTCATTTGTACCCAAATTAACTGCTTGTGTTGTCTCAATAAGCACTGAAGAACGATCCTAAAAATAACTAGGGAGACGATCAAGTACCTCATCCTTAGGCACCTTAGAGAGGTTTTCACCCTTGGATACGTCATTTTTTTTTACTTTTTTTTTTTTCAGTTTTGACACCGCCACGTAGTGGTTTTTGCCATCAGGACACCTATTCTTTTTATTTTATTTTCTCTTTATCTTGTGACTAAGGTACTTGATGTCTGGTTCTGTCATATTGGTAGCTGGTTCGCTGGTGGAAGAGACTACAGGTTCAATGGCATTTAGGTAACAAGATATCTCATAATCATTTTGGAATGTTAAAAGCTCAGCTTCTTGATAGTGTTGGGACCAATCAATGAGGTCAGGGTGAACAAGAGGCAAGTCAACGACTGGTTCAAGGCTAAAAATATGAATGACATTATCGATGGTGACTGAAGAGTCAGAGTCCGTCAAGTATCCCTCTAAGCTACCTAAATCAGGATTTGTCCTAACAAGTGAAGAATCATCCACTAAGGGAACATGTGGGTTCAAAACCTCTAATCCTACATGAATCATTGGCTACCTCAAGTGGAGAACTAAAAGTGTGAACAACATCAATATCTCTATCAACTGTTGAGGGCTCTGAAAGAGAGTCCCATTCATACTCATTAGAACTGGTATCTGAACTACGAATAGGATGCTTACACCATGAAGGCTTGGGACATCATTATGTTGAAGGTCTAGTTTCATCAAAAGTAACACTTTCTCTTTCCATTAAATGAACAAGATTCTTTCTTTAACACTCTCTCAAAGGATCCGTTATATCTGATTCTTGTTCTAAAGTTGTAATTGATGCATGGGTGGCTGAAATATCTGAATCTCCCCAAAGGAGAGTAGTGGAAGGAACCCAATCTTCACACATATCCTACTGATTTTCCAAATTAGGCACATAATCTGGTTCATCATCACTATCCAACTGTTCAAAGAGAGGCTTAGTACGCTTGTTGCAATTTTCAAATCCTAGGCCAACTAGTTTCTTAGACTTGTGTCCAAATTTAGCATGATCAAGAGGTTCGAACCTAGCATCCAAATTGTGATTAAGAGGGTCATAACCAAGATAGCCCATCTTCTTGAAAAAAGTATTGTTGATGGGACTTAGGTGACCAGGTATGCCAGCAGATGTAAGTTGTCACCAGGTACCGGCCAACTTCGCCTGTAAAGGTTATCTAGGAAAATGAGATTCCCCGGACCTCCAAGCACCTGAGGGTCAAATATTGACGGTGCAGTGCTCAGTTGGGAGATGTGACTATTTTTGAGGGGGATAGATGGTTATCTTCAACTCATTCTCTCTGGGGATTGAGGAAGGTGAGGTTTCTCCAAGCATTCTTACACTTAACAAATAAACTGAAAAAGATCCTGCAGGGTTAGAAATACTTCATCTATCTATAATTATGCTTAATATTCAAAACATCAACAATGCTCTAACACACTTTACTAAATACCGAAGAAACATACAACCATCAGTTCATATTTGATCAATAGCGAAGGAAAGGAGGTCGTTAATCTACTTTAAGTATCAGAGTAAAGGACACGAAGAATACAAAGCATAAAATACCATTAACTCGGAAGATAGAATGCCAACAACATCATTGCAAGAAATCTTCCTTCTTCATTAATATTCCTTCTAGCGAGCACTAGTGTGTGGTACAATGGTGGATCCAAGGGAGCATATAACTATTAAAAGCTTAAAAACTAAGGAGCATTGAGCTCTGCAACTTGAGAAATGACAATATTGCTTTTCTATTACTATGGACTGCAAAATCATCAATTTTTCCGACCCTTGGAATGGAGTCGGACTTACTATTTATACACATTTACATCTAACCCTAACCCTAAATTATGTTACACTATACAATAGAATATATTATCCGGTGGCCCATACTACCTACGCCACTCTACAAAAGACTTCAAGACAGAGGTCTGATATGTCAGAAGAATAAGACAAGAAGATGGAGTGGAAGAATTAGCCTCGAGAAGAGAGCTGAGAAGGAGAAGGAATAAATCTAATCCCTCAAGGATCGAGGCTACATGCCTTATAAATGAGAAAAGTGGTGCCCTGTCTCCAATGCGCCAGGTGTACATCTGAAGTGGCACCTCGAGAAGACCATATGTCAGAAATCCTCTCACTGATCCGACGTGTCTTGATGTAGCTATCTAATTTCTGACAACCTTTATTAACTAATTTGAAAGTGACCGATCAACCTTGGGGACCAGGACACAGATCACTGAAAGAATACAAAAATGTAGGATCTGGGACTCCGAGATCCAGGAACTTACGTTCTGAAAGAATAAAGAATAAAAAATGCTTAGGTTTTCTTCGGCCTCCGGAGAAACTTTATTGTTGCTTATTGTCATTGAAGGTCTGGAGGAGAAGGGAGATTCCATCTTCATCAATTTCCTCAAGGCCAGCCCGCCGGTACTTAGCTACCTCAATCTGTTCCCCAAGGTCTGAAATATTTCCTTTAAACTCATCGGCCATTTTTGTCGCATCATGGCCACTGAGTACCATATGAGTTATTCTCATCATTTGGGCACCATCTACTCCCTCTAGGGATTGATACCTTGATTCCACTAGCTCATTGAACTTCCCCAGGATGTACTCCTCTGGTGTACAAGTGTCAGTGCTGAAAGGATCAGCTCCGGAGACCTTCATAAAAAAAGACTTGTATGAATTAAAAGAATATTGTACTGCATTGATTTTCTCCCATAGATTCCCCACCATTTGCTTGATTACCCCCAATGTGAGGTCAAGTCTGGAGTGTTGGGTCTTCACAAAATCAAATGACTCTTCTCCCAAAATTTTGGATTCGGAGACAATCTCCTCTCTGAGGCTGAGGAGTTCCTCTAGCTCCACTTTCCATGCCTCATAATTTTTGATATCCCCCTCCCATATGTTGATGATTTTCTTATCCTGGTGTAATACATGGCAGACCACATATAAGTCTGGGAGGGTGGATACTAGGAAACGCCATGTATTTCTCACTTGTAGGGCAACCCATTCATCAACCGCTTGGGCTTTCTTCTTCATCGCCCACAGTGAATCTATATTACTTTGAGGAAGCGGTATATCTGATGTAGAGGCCCCCAGAGGAACCATGCTGATAGGCTAAGCTAGCTCAGTTAGCAACCCCATAAGGTTTGCATTTTTCTCCTTTTCGGCCTTAAGCTTTTGAGCTTCTTTTTCATAACGATCCTCCACTACCCTGGCCGCCTCTTTTAACATGTCCACCTCACCTTGTTTTCCTTTCTTCCCTAGTGGTATCTCTGTGATGTTATAATCTCTAGCTTCTGTCGTTGCTTCATCTGCATCTGGGGAAGGTGTCGCTATCACTGGGACTGTCTCTCCGCTCGGCTCAATCTGAAGGGTGTGAACTGTCTGGGCTTTCTTCGCCTTTGGTGGGTTTTGTGCCTGGGCCATCATCTTTGCTAAGGAAAGGTGGGCCTAGGGAATTTCTGGAGGTGTCTTTCTCTTTCTAGTTTCTATTAACCATGGGGGTGGTAGGGGTGGCTTGTTAGCCAAGATGTGCTCCTGTGAATTCTCCCTGATGTCTTGTTGTGCCCCTTCATTAGGATGAGCCTCATTTGATTGCTTTCCTGTGTCTCCTAGTTCACCGATGACATTTCCTTCAGTGACAGATGTGTCTTCTGCCCCGACGTCTGCATCTTTAGCCATGTCTGGGTCTTCATTTGTCACCCTAGGGTTTTCTTCATCTTGTTGTTCCTTTCCTTCTTCAGCCTCTGTTGCTAGGATGTCCTCTTCCATTGGTACATCTTTTGGTAATGGGTGAGGTAACGGGCCAAGATTTAGTGTTTGAGCTGCAGTGATTACCTCCCCAAATGTCAGCTCCGGGAGTGGCGTTTGGAACACGGAGGCTAAGGGTTACAGTTGCTCCTGAAGGTCTGGTTCCCCCAGCTGATGCCATTTGTCCACTTTTCTTTTGTTGGTCCACTCCCATGTCCTGTATCTCTGGGCCCTTAGAGGCAATTTCTTGTTCTGCCTCTTCCTCTTCTTCTGCCTTCTCCTCTTCTGCCTGCTCTTCCTGTTTCTGGGCAGGTTCTTGTTCAGGAGCTTCTTCTTGCCCTGGGACTTCAGCCTCTGTCTGCTCAATGTCCCCCTGTAAATTCCTAAACTCGTCAGTTGTAAAAATATCATCAAATCCATCCTACAGGGGAGGGTTGGCTAGGACATTAGCAGGTTCTGGTTCCCTCTCTGGCTCTGGGGAGTCAGAATAAAGGATTTCAACTTATGGGATCTGAGGCATCCCTAGCTCTGGCTCCTTTTTAGGCTTTGGATTAAGCCTCTTCTTTCTCTTAGTGACTAGGGGTGGCCCTGCTTCCCTTAGGACTTGCTCTTCTTCTAGATCTACCCCTATTTCTTTCACCATTAATGCTTCTAGTGAGGGGGAAGAAGGCGGACAGATGGGTCCGGTCATGAGCACCAGAGTTTCCATCCGCGTGATTAATCTATCTTTCATTTGATGGGAGGCTACTAGTGATTGTTGCATTTGCTCCTTTATGGGGACCTCTTTCTTAGTTGGAGTCTGCATTATTCCTTTTCCCCTGTCTTCCCTCTGCGAGGAAGTTTTGCCTCCTAGGGTTAACTTTGGTACCGGCTGAGCAACTCTGCGGACACTCCCAGGGCACACCTTATTAAAATAGGTGTGGCTACATTCAACCACGTTGCGGGTGAACTCTTCAATGGTGGGCCCCTCTTGGGCATTCTAGTCCACTGGTGGGAGGGCCAACTTATCAATCCCCTTTGATTTGTACTGGGTATCTATTGTGGGTCCAAAGTCTGAGAAATCATTTGGAAATATCTAGAGCTTTAATCTTTCCATCATTCCCATGGTCATCCAGACATAATGCCAGCTCCAGACTTCCATTTCATCCTGGCAATCTTTCCAGAAATCCTCCATGTGGTATTGGTGGGGCTCTGATGGCCGGGGAAACGCCAATGCAATTTTGCTGTGTGGATCAAAATGCTTCCGCGCCAAGTAGAACTCTGCTAAGTTGTAACTTTTAAGCTCATTATCTGCTTCCTTGGCCACGGCCAGACTGCATGAGTAATTCCCACAAGTAATTGGGAATGGGATGTTTGTTACCTTCTTCAAGGCGAAGAAGGAATGTAGCTCCATTATTTGCCTATAATATTCTAAAAGAATTATCTTGTTCCCATAATGTTTGGGTAACAAGTATGGTTTCCCAGAGAATCCAGTCACCCTTATGTATGTATGCTATTGAAACTATATATAATAATGGCCGTAACTCCAGACAAAATTCATCACCTCTGTGGATAGGCGGTATCCTACATCTTAGGTAGGTGTGAGCAGGTTGTAATAAATAAAGGTGTCATTTACCCGACAGAAACTGGGGAAACTGGCCTCCAATTGGATTTGTGAGAAATAGTCCCATGGAGCCTTCTAACCCAAGCTAATTCCAAGTACGCTCGATGTAAGTAACCCATTGGTGCGGGGTCGTTGTTGTGCCAAGGCCTAGAGAACATAGGAAGTCATATGAAACTTTCACTTTTGGACCACTTGTAGAAATTGAGAATCTACGTGGTTGGAGATGATGGCAGCCTAATAAAAATATTCTCCCTTGGTGGAGATGCCAAGCAGGAAATAGTACATCCATACTAAGAATTATTGGGCATGGGGTTTCCCAAAGACCTGGGATAGTGTTATTATCCCCATCTGGATGCTTTCTTTGAATTCAGACCGGGGGAGTTCTAGCTTCATTCTCTTGGGATCCCTCTTCGGGGTCTTGAGCCAGTTGTTATTCATATATATCTGGGCTACTTCCTCCAACTATTTGAACTGAGCTAAGGCATCTATTCAGGTGACCATAGTTGGTTTGTCAAACTGGGGGATCTTCAAGCCCATCTGGAAAGTAGCAATGTCGAGAGACACCATAGGGGTAGGATACCCGGTAGGTTATGGGGCTGCGAGCATGATAGCCAAGATAAAAGAGTTGTAGTGTGCTGCAAGTGTGAGGAGTAACTCTGGAGACTACACTAAGCATAGAAAAAAAGCGGCCTTGAGGATTCTAGAATCCTCGATGTTGATCGCCAGCGGATCCCTGGCCTGTCGCTGAATGTACATTATTTTCACCAAGGCCTGCATTTTGGCCCACATCCCGACATTGGTGTCAGTAATCAACTACACTTTGGAATCAATATTTGACCCCACAACGGTGCTATCCTTCATGTATTTCATACCGAGGGGAAATTTCTCCAAGGCCCTCTCCATTTTGGATTTTACGGCTGCCTTGGTGACCGCCGTGGAAGGGACTTCCAGACTCCCTGGTGGTGAAGATGCGGAAGCCTTAGACATGATGGAAGTGAATTGTTCTAGAAACCTGCAAGGCAAGGCGACCATCAGAATGTATAGATAAATAATACTCTGGGGTCCAGAGATCTTACCACTGGGACGCTTGCTTTCCCTGAAAAGTTAGTTTAGTTCAAAAATCCCAGAAAGATATATAATGTAAACTTAAGGGAAGTAACCAATATCTGGGCCCGGGGGTCTCAACATACTTAGCAAAAGAAAGATGTGGGTTAGGTGAGGGAAAGAGAATCAGAGTCTGAAAAACTAACCGTTAGAAAGGTACGCGTGAAGTGGATTGTTAGGCCCACGTGGGCGTCACGTGGCTATGCAATAAATGGAAGTTATGGCGATGGTGACGGAGCCAACTGTTTGAACATGTGAAAAGTGAAGGCCACTTGTACAGTTGAATGCATATGTGGGATGTAAATGGGACAGTCATTAAGGCAAGTTTATGATGAGAGAGAAAACCTCCTGGTTGAAACCAGCTGAGAACCGAGTTTCAACCACGTGGTTTTCTGCATGGAACGAGCTCGTGAATTTGGGAATGACAACAGGGGAAGCACAAAAAGCTAGCTACAAAATTGGGTGGATATACACAAAATATACAACATATATACATCGAGGCTGAAAGGTATATACATGCAGAATGGAAGGATATACATTAAAATAAAGAAAATTTACATATATACACCACACAGAGCCAAAATAGAATGACTATCGCAAGCAAAAACATAAAATGTACAGGTATATACATTATTTACATTATCTACAAAATATGCTACATATGCACAGAGGGTGGACAACATTCTGGCAAAGCTGACCCACCAACGGGCGGCAAAACCTGACACATAAACAAACAAAAATGCAAGACAAACACAAGCCAAACAAAAAAAAATGAAGCAAAAACAAAAAGGGTAGAAAAACGGAAGAACTAGGAACACCCACCTAGAAAATGAAGAAAGGAAGGAAGAAAAGGTGGCCGCGAACGCTCTGCAACAACTTCTACCTTCAAAAGATCACCCTTCAATCACCAAAAACCACTTGCAATTCCTTTGAACAGTTTGGAATGGCTCGCACTAGACTATGCTTAAATTGCTGTGATATCGCTCTGCAATCGCTCAAATCACTTAAGTGTTTTAATCGTGGTAATTATGAAAATGATAGGTGATTTCTATTTATAGCTAGGGTAAAAGCAAGTTACCTTTCCTTCCATGAAATCCGGAACAAGCCGACCTCTGGACTCCAGGCCCGAGGATTTCACGCGCCCATACCTTCTTACGGAAAGAAGACATCGTGGCAAAGAATCCCAGAGTTCAAAATCCAGATCCTGGACAAAGAATGACAAACTCTGGGACCAGGTCCCGGAGACAAAAGGGACAAAAACAAAAGCAAAAAAACAACACCGCGGGAAAGAAAACCCGGAGAAGGAAAACAAAGAAACAAGGAAAAAAAGACAAGGCAAGAGCCAGAAATAGAAAACAAAAAAAGGGGGACCCAACATTTTGCACACAAAATGTAGGGATGGGGATGCAGGGCATAACAAGTATATCCTCTTCCATAAGTCTTAGGAGAGGGAGAGAAGTTCTCATTGTGCTTATACTTTTCTTCTCTATAGATCCAATCTCTAACAAATGTTTCCTCTTTCTCATTTTGAATAGGCACTGATGATTCTATAAATTTGCCAAATAATGTCATAGCTGAAGAGGAAGGCTTCATCTCCTTTGAAGGTTTTCCATAAGACCTAGGTGAAACTGGTAATGTTGTGAGGGAGTTGAGTTGATACCCCCCATACCAAGGTCTATCAACTTAAGTTTGTCTTTACATTATGCTAAAGTAGCATCAAAATCTTCTGCTTCTCTATTGAGGGGAACATGAGCCCCTGCTGAAATTGAATTAATAGATAAAGTGTTATCCCCAGGTATACAAATCTCTATGCTATTATAGGGGAACTTAATACATTAATGGTAGGTAGACGACACTGCTTGCATGTCATGAATCCATGGTCTACCAAGTAAAATATTATATGCAAGGGGTCTAGCATCAACTATTTGAAACAAAATATCCTTTTGAACAGGGCCAATCCTAATAGGAAGGACGGCCAACCCCTTGGAACTTCTCTCTGCCTCATCATAGGCTTTGATAGTAATTATTTTTCTGGTATCAATAACTTCTTCAGAATAACCCAATTATTTCAAAAGACTAAAAGAACAAATATTAAGCCCTGCACCCCCATCTATCAACACACGCCTAACACGGGTTCTATGGATCATGACCTCAATATGAAGGGCAAGATTGAGCAGATGGCTCAAAGCTTTATCATCATCTTCTGAAAATGTAAGGTAATGAGGGGTAGAAATGTGATTAACCATATTCTAGAATTGATCAATATCTAAATTGTTGGGGACATTCACCATACACAAAGCATCCTCAAGGATTTGTTTATATCTTGGAGACAACTCTAAAAGCTCAAAGATCGAAATCTGAGCAGGTGTTCTCTGTAACTAATCAACAAGATTGTAGTTTGATTTAGGATTAACAGTTGGCTTCAAGGTAACATGTTTAGACACCACTTGCTTATGTTCACTGGATTGACTTGAATTTGGTCCTTTAATGACAACAGGACCTTGACTTTGGGTAACAACATTAAGGGCTTGAGATGACCTTCTAGAGTTGGGACCCCTTAGCACCACAACTATTAGAATGAATTCAAAATAACTGAGAGGGGAGGGGTGAATTATTTATCCTCAGGTCTAGATGTAGCAAATAAAAACTTTCTGTATTTCAGATCTACTCGACAGCAGTAGCATAAGTCAAAAAATTTAATCATGTAGTTTACTGTCTATTGAAATTAGATTGTAGAAACATAACAGTAAAACAAACCATAAGAATTCACACAAGTTGACATAAGTATTTAACGTGGAAACCCAATATGGGAAAAACCACCAGTAACATGCTACCAAGTTTTCACTCTTCTGAAGTGATGCCCTGTGAGGAGCCAACCCTATTAAAGGTTACAATAACACACTACTAGGTGTGACCTGGTTAAAGGATTTAATCACCCTGTTAGGAGTGGCCTTGTTAGAGGACTTAGAACATTCCACCTTAATGTCACCTTGTTAGAGGATTTATATAAATGACTATTAAGTCAACCTTGTTAAAGGATTTTAATTGATACAATGGTTAGAAAGTAATCAATAGTTGTGATCTGATACATACAACTTACTTTGCAAATTCAGATCCAATTACAGCTCTGATGTTAACTTACTGGATAGCCTGCATTTTCATTTAAACCTTTTTATCTGCTTGGAAATCCGTCAATAAATCACACATGCAACTCTCTTCTTCTGTATTCAACCTTCTCTACTAGATCATGCTAAACAGTAAATCAACTATGCAACTCTTTTGCATACATACATGTACTTCACATTCAGCAACACACTTCAACATACTAAATGAATAACCCCTTTAGGTTATCATATACCTCTCTATCTAGGTTAGATAAATCTTTTGCCACTTAAACAAGATCGTAGATCTTAGGTTAGGTCAGATCCAACGAATCATTCCATCTTTGCATTACTTCTCCAAAGTAGTCTCTAATTTAATCTTGAAACCATGCATTAATTACAGTTACCCATACATTAAATGATGTGGATCAATCTTTAATTAACATTACATATCCCAATAAAATTAACTAAGTTGGCCAGAGATCTCAAATCTCATCATTAAT
>MU225826.1:2762804-2775659 GCA_018584345.1 Thuja plicata | reverse complement strand
AGTTACCCATACATTAAATGATGTGGATCAATCTTTAATTAACATTACATATCCCAATAAAATTAACTAAGTTGGCCAGAGATCTCAAATCTCATCATTAATCCAATTACTGTAAGTCGGCCAACATAACTATTTCCACTTGGCAATTTCAATGGTGCAACTTCGCTCGGCACAAGAAACTTTGCTCGACACAAGCAACTTTTCTTGGCATAAGCAAATTTTCTCGGCATAAGCAACTTCGCTCAACACAAGCAAATTTTCTCGGCATAAGCAACTTTTCTTGGCACAGAACAGCCAAAAAAACTGTCTTTGAAAGATAAACAACTAATTACTTTGCCAGAGTGCCAACTGATCAAGTACCCTTTTAATTGCCTTAAATCAACCATTCACTTGGTCTTCTTGTTAAATATTCTTCATCATCAGTAGATATGGTACTCAAACAGATAACAATAGTCTCACCAGTAAAGGTTTCACAACAATGACAAAATAACAATTACTTGCATTGTCACTTTCCAACAACAACAAATTCTCTGTCAAAAATAGGAGGAGAAGCTTCATCTAGATCATAACCATAAGGATCTATTCCACTCATCATGTTAACATTTTCTTCCACAAATTCAAGCATGTTGATGGTATTCTCTGCATTTGTATAAGTATAGTTGATCTCAGCTTTGCCATTCTTCGATTTAGAGGTTTCCCCCTTTTCATATTTGGGAAAAGGTTCCTTGAATGCCTTGTGATCGGCGTTGGTTTTCAATCCATCTATTGTAAGTCTTCCATTCTCAATGAGATCTTGAACGAGATTCCTGAGTCGCCCATAATTTTCAACAATACGTCCAATACCATTATGAAATATGCAAAATTCATCCTCCTTCCACCGCCATGGTTTTTCTTTGGGAATATAAAAATGTGTTGCATCTAGAGGTTGTGCCAGATTGCTATCAATGAGTTTTTATAAAATTTCCCCGTATGTCTCACCAAGTTTTGTAAATTGACGTCTTTCACTCTTAGGATAACCTTGGTAACTTGGCTTACTTTCTTGTTGAGTGGGTGCATTGAACTTGGCAGCTTGAACAGTACTAGATAAGTGTAACACAAGTTGATCCTTATGTTGGGAGGAATCCACAACTCCATCATTGACTACTTGTTTGTTCTTATTCCAATATTGGTTCTTCCCTTTATCCTTGTTAGAGTCGTTGTTTTTTTTACCATTGTTGTTGTTATTTCCATGTTTAGCCAAAATTCCTTGCTCTTTCAAAACATCCTCGATTTGGTATGTAGTCTCAACCATGGTGTCAAATGAATCAAAAACCATTTTCTTAACCTCATACCACATTTCGGGAACCAAATTTCTAACAAGAATGTTAATCTTTTCATTATCAGGAATAGTTCTAGAATAGCAAGAGCATTTTCTTCTCCATCATTGCAAGAAGGTAACAAAGGACTCTCCTTGATTCTTCTTTAAGCTACATAAGTCCAACAAAGTGATAGATCATGAAATATTGTATGCAAAGTGTTGAAAAAATCTTTGAACAAGCTCTTTGAAAGTCTTAACATGAGGATTTATCTTAGTAAACCATTCCATTTCTTTCCCCCTAAGACTTCATGGGAATAACCTCATGAGGTATGAATCATCTTGATGGAATTCAAAACTAGTGGTATAAAACTGTCGCACATGATCATGTGGATCTCCACTCCCATCATATTTGTCATATTGAGGAATTTCGACCTTTCTAGGAAATTCTTTCATGTCAACACTCTTATCAAAAGGATTAGGACAAATCGAGTCCAGTGAGAAAGAATTCTTAGGGACAAATATCTTGGCTATTTGTCTTTGTAGTTCATCCATCTTCTCCTCTTGAGACAGATTTTATCTCTTAATCTTTCTATCCACGTCAAAGTTGTAAGGGACCTTAGCACCATTATCAATTAGACTCTTTAGGATCTTATCCTGGTTTTGGTTCACATACTTCTCCACATACTATTTAAATAATGGTTCTTGTTGCATGTGCATGAAATCTTGGGAGGTGCGATCAAAACTCATGTTACTACCTCCATATTGTGAACCATAATGAGCACATTGTAAGGATGAATTTGAACTCCTATGAGGAGTTTGTCTCCTATGATGATCATGTCTAGAAACCCTTCTTCCTCTAGGACTAGAAGATCTTGATGGTGATCTTGAATGTCTCCTACTTCTTGGAGTCCTAGGAGGAGTAGATGGAGGAGAACCATTTTCACCACTAATATGCATATGATTAAATGGACCATGAAGTTTTCAAGCCAAGAGCCTAGCTTGCTCCTCTTGAAGGGATTTCCTTTCTATTTCAATTAAATCTTGTTTCTCCAACTCTAGACATTTAATTTATTCTACTGTAATGATCTTATGGGCAAAAAATATTCAGTATCTAGGAATTGAGTAACATCATTACCAATACATGATAAATGGAGTCTTATCCTACTTTTCCATGAAGCAAAGTTGTCTTTGTTCAACTTGGGCACATCTCGTCTGTTCATCTTGTGATCTTGAATTAGGTCTTAAAACCTTCCTTTCTAAGCACACAAGCTCTGACACCAATTGTTATTAATAACTGAGAGGGGGGGTGAATCACTGGCCTCAAAAATTTATCCTTCAAACTTAACCACCAATAAATAAACCTTAGATTATTATGTCCCTACAAGATGCATGCCATGAAATACTAATATTGATTAACTGTCTGTTGGTGTTCTCTGTCAATCCTTATTCTTTCTTGATTACCGATAAGCAGTATATGTATTTACCGAAAATCAGTAAATAAGTAGAGTATACCGATCAATCCAGTGTTAACTATGTCAGATACAAAACAATAAAGACATGAATCATACACACATAACACATGATTTTTAATGTGGAAACCATGTTAAGGGAAAAAACCACTAGGACCTGTACCCCAAATTTTCACTCTTCTAAAGTGAGCCCTGTTAGGAGCCAACACTGTTAAAGGTTAAAAACACACTGTTAAGTGCGACCTTATTAGAGGATTTTATACATAGAGGTTGTCACTTAGTATCAGGCATCTATTGCTACCATCCTTGAATCAGCCTCCTTCTTAGACTGTCAATAGGTATCGGGCAAGTCCAATGCTACTTTCATGAATCAACCTTTTTGGCACTCCTTGGGATGTAACTCAATATATAGAAGACTGTTAAGTCCTTCTCGGTTAAGAGAATTGATGCTTCAATGGTTAAACTGATATACTATGACCTGTTCATGATGCAACTTTGAATTCTATATTTTTTAGATCTATTTAAGTACATTACCTCTCTAATCAGTGTATCAATTCAATTCTTTGTTCTCCACACTTTATGCTCTGTGATACTGTGCTCAATGTTCATCATTGTCTTTAGAATTCCTTGGCTTTCCTTCAGCTTGATTGATTGGGACTATGTCAAGTTATTCTTCATTAGTTTCTCTTCAGCATCCTCTTTCTATTTACTCCCCTTAATCCCATTCGTAAATGAATTAAGCTTGTCTCTTATATAGACATGATATTCATTGTTTCTTGATTCTTGATTCTTGGCGTAAAAAACAATCCAGCCAATTTGATCTAAAGAATAACTCCTAATTTATCTTGTATTTATCTTCTTTCCAACTGTACAAATGATCTTTAAATCAATCACTTAACTCTGGTCGAATAAAAAAAAGAAAACAACCAGTTAAGTCTGTCTTTAGCTCTTGGCAGCTAGATATTTTGTTGTTTTCTGAACTCTCTATTCCATCGGTCACCTCTACAGTTAGTCATCGGTGACAACTGACAGTTCTATCGGTGTGACTCTAGTTAGCTTTGAAATCTCTGTCCGTCAGGCATCATTGTATTTTTACTCATCGGGAAACTCTATTTTCAGCTCGTCGAGCATCCTGTGGTTTTTCTTCATCGGGCAACACTGTCTTCTGATTGTCAGGTATCACTGTGACTTTTCCTTTACCGAAGGTGTGCACTCCGTCGATGTTGTTTTTCACTTAGTGAATACTTGACTTTTATGCATTGCTGAAAGCATAACCTTTGTTACATTGGTTCTCTAAAGTATTTGGCATTATGTACATGATCGTACATATGATATCAAGTTGACATCAATGAAAATACAAACCATTAACTGATTTAATGCCTTGTGTTATCTTCAACTTAACATTATCAAATATTCAATCAGCTACATGTCATCAATCTCTCTCTTTTGCATTGATGGCAACATACTATATTATCACACTATACTGTTTCTAATACAATATGAAATATAATAGTTGAGATTTATTAAACTACCAATCTTTTTGTTATGTTAACCGATAAATGTTTGACCTTCAGTAAGCTCTATTTTATCTTAGATTTGATTCTTGCAACTCTTTGTCTTCTAATGTGTTGAGTCCTCTTCTTGTGTCAATTTCTCTCCCTTGACTATTCTCTCTCTTTTGATGTCTTTTTCTCTTGTCAGCAACTCTCCCTCTGTATAATCTTTCCATGTAATTTCTCTCCCTTAGGATATAATCTCTCCCTGTTGGAGTAATGTGATAATGGATAATCTTTCACCTTTTACTGAAAGATGTGATAATTTCTCTCCCTTTGACAATAATGCCAAACAAATATTTTACACATATCTGTCATTCATGTCAAACAATCATTTTTCACCATCCATAATATATTCCTTGAATTTCCCTTATCCATCAGCAATACAACAATATGCTCTAGTGCTCGGTTCTAATATATACCTGTCTGTATATAGATGTAGCTTTGAAGTTCATCTCTTTGCTTGCATCAACATGTATGATATTATGATAATATGTAGGTTGATGCAACCTTCAGTCATTTTACTGACTAGTAGACAAGGTTTTGACCCCTAGTCTCTTTCTCAAGTACTCAAATGTATCCTTGGGCAGTGGCTTGGTGAAGATATCAGCTAATTGTTCTTTGGATTGCACATACTCAAGTGTCACTTCCTTTACTTGAACTTGTTCTCTCAAATAGTGATACTTGATGGCAATGTGTTTAGTCTTGGAATGCATGACTGGATTCTTGAAAATGTTTATTGCATTGGTGTTATCACAATAGATAATCATTGGTTCTAAGATCTTCATATGCATCCCTTCCAGCAACTGTTTGATCTATGCAATATTTGAGCAATTTGCAGTAGCAGCAACATACTCTACTTCTGCAGTAGACTAAGAGATGCATCCTTGCTTCTTGCTAATCCATGTGACAAGTATGTCACCCATAAAGAGTGCTTCTCCAGTTGTGCTCTTCCGTTCATCAAGATTTCTAGCCCAATCAGCATCGATAAACACCTTAAGTTCAAAATTGCCTTCTCTTCTATACCATAAGCCAAATTACCTAGTATTCTTTAGATATCTTAGAATTCTTTTCATAGCAGTCATATGTGATTCCCTGGGGTTAGCAGAAAATCTAGCAATAATTCCTACTGCATGTGCAATATTTGGTCTAGTGTGTACAACATACATGAGATTTCCAATCATTGATCTGTACAAAGTTTGATTTACCTCTGTTGTCTTGTCCTCCTTTATCAACTTACATATAATAGCCATCGGTGTTCCAACTGGTTTGGAATCTTGCATCTTCAATATTTTCAGGACCTCTTTAATGTATTTGGGCTGTGTAATGAAAATACCTTCACTTTGTTGAATGATCTATAGACCAAGAAAGAACTTGATCTCTCCAAACATAGACATCTCAAACTCTTTGCTCATCTCATTAACAAATTATTTTCATAGCATATCATTGCCTCCCAATATGATGTCATCAAAAAATATTTCAGCAATCAAAGTGTTAGCATCAGTATCTTCCTTTAAATAGAGATTATTGTTTTCACTAGTCCTTACAAATCTAATACTTATAAGATAGGAATTAAGTCATTCATACCAGGCTCTAGGAGCTTGTTTAAATCCATACAAGGCTTTGTGAAGTCTACATACAATGTTTCTCTTGTCTGGATTGACAAACCCTTCTGGTTGCTCAATGTATACCTCTTCTTCATGTATTCCATTTAGGAATGATGACTTGACATCCATTTGATATACCTTGAATCCTTTGAATGCAGCATGAGAAAGTAGTATTATTACACCTTCTAGCCTAGCAATGGGTGCAAAGGTCTCTCCATAGTCTATACCTTTGT
Source organism: Thuja plicata (assembly GCA_018584345.1). Classification (NCBI taxonomy): domain Eukaryota; kingdom Viridiplantae; phylum Streptophyta; class Pinopsida; order Cupressales; family Cupressaceae; genus Thuja; species Thuja plicata. The sequence goes on along the minus strand of MU225826.1, from coordinate 2,769,500 downwards.
CTTGTGCACACCCCCTGCATACTAGTCTTGCTTTATTCCTTGTGACTTCTCCATTCTCATTCAACTTATTCCTGAATATCCATTTAGTATCGATGACATTATTGTCATATGGTCTTGGCACAAGTGACCATGTCTTGTTCCTCTCAATCTACTCAATCTCATCATTCATAGCACTTATCCATTCTTCATTATCAAGTGCAACATTGACAGATTTTGGCTCAAACTCACAAATTAAATAATTTGAGGTTAAAGACTTACTTCTTGTTCTTGTACCATCTTTCTTATCTCCTATGATCTAGATCTCTGGATGGTTCCTTCTTACATATCTTGCAAGTATAGGTACAACTCTTTGTGTATCAGCTTGATCAACATTTTGATCTTCATTCTGTTCTTCATCACCTTGCACATTATTTTGATCATTATCCTGACCGTGGGTTGCAACATTTTGTTGTTCTAGAATTAAGCACTGTTTCTCAGGAAGAGTGTTGAGTTATTCATAGTATACAAAATTGTTGTAGTCCTCTGGTTCTTTTGTGCTTTCCAGCTCATTCTTTTCTACAAATTCATCTATCTTTACATTTACACTTTCAACAATTTTGTTAGAAGCCTTGATAAGACATTTATAAGCTTTGCTTTTGGTGGGATACCCTAGAAAGATACCTTTATCATTGTTGGCATCAAACTTTCAATTTCTATCATCCTTTAAGATATAACATTGACTAACAAAGATCTTGAAGTAACTTACATTGGGTGTTTTACCATACCATAGCTCATAAGGTGTCCTTTTTGTGTCCTTCTTCAATTATACTATGTTCAGTGTGTAGACAGTAGTACTGGAAGCTTCCCTCCAGAATATTTGGGTGATGCCTTTCTCTATCAACAATTTTCTAGCATAGTCAATTATTGATCTGTTCCTTCTCTCAGCAATCCCATTTTGCTGTGGTGTTCTTGGTGTGGAAACCTATCTTTTTATACCATGCTCATTTCATAAATTAGTGAATTCATCTGATATATATTCTCCTCCTCTATATGATCTCAAACATTTCAAATCCTTACCACTTTGTTTCTCTACCATAGCCTAATACCATTTAAACATCTGGAATGCTTCATATTTATCTTTTAGAAACATAACTGTCATCATTCTAGAGTAATCATCAACAAGGAGAATAAAATATCTATCTCCATAATAACTCTTTGTCCTCATTGGTCCACATAGATCAATATGGACTAATTCTAGAATATCATCAGATGTATGGGTTTTACTTTTAAAACTAGACTTTGTCATCTTACCTTTTTTACAATTCTTGCACATGATGTTGTCTGGCTTTGTCATCGTCGGTAAGCCTCTTACATTTCTCCTTCTGCTTATTTTCATCATGTTGTCAAAATTTACATGACATAATCTTTTGTGCCACAACCATATGTCTTTGTTTCTAGTTATTAAGCAAGTGGTGTTAGTATCATTCAGATAGAATAAGTTACCTTTAGTCTGTTCACTGGTACCAATCAGTCTCCCTAATTCATTGAAGATGTTTGCCTTCTTATTTTCAAATGCTACTCTGTGACCTGAATTATTTAGCTGAGAAACACTCAATAGATTATAATTCAAACCTTTTACCCAACAAGAATTTTCACATTTAATCAGGTTATTCAACATTATAGTTCCTTTACCTTCAACTGGACAAGGTGTATAATTACCCATTCTTATTATATCACCATTATAATACTCAAAAGTATTAAAATTTTCTTTGTCACCGGTCATGTGGTGAGTGCAGCCACTATCTATAATCCAGATGTCATTCTTGATAACCTTAGATATGAGTGCAGTTTCTACATACCTTTTATCTTCATCTAAATCATCTTTCACAACCACAAATACCATCTTGATGTCTTCATCAGGTGCGGTGTCAGTATCTTCATCTTTGCAAGCAGCTAGGTAGCTAGCTTTCTTGCCTTTGTCCTTGTAGTTTCAGGTATCTCTTCTTTCTGATTGTCGGTAACCTCTGTAATCTTTGTTATCACCTCTATCAGATTTCTTCTCAAAAGATCTATCATCTTTTCTCCTGTTAGGACATCTTGCAGCAAAGTGTCCAATCTCTTCACAATTAAAGCATACAAGTGGTAACTTGCCTTTGTATTTACCTTTGCCTCTCTGCATTCTTCTAGCCATGAGTGCTTCTATTTCATCTAGATCTTCTTCTTCACTTTCAATTTCACTATCTCTTCTAGATGTGTGTCTATGACTTGATTTGCTTATTCTCATAGAAGACTTAAATGTGGACTCTAAGTTTGGTAAGACACTATTGTCAAAGTTATTCATCTCAAATGAAATCAATCTACCAATTAAACTATCAAGAGTAACTGTATTGTTTGCTACTACTCTCATTTCTTGAATGGCAGAAACTCTAATAGCATATACAAGCAGTAAGGTTCTTAAGATTTTACTTACCATTGTCTCCTCTTCAAGTGTACCTCCAACTCCTCGTATAGCACTGACTACTTTTATTCTTGTGTTGTATTGTGTGATGTTTTCTCCTTCTTTCATTCTGAGATCATCAAATTTTTGTCTAAGGCTTTCTACCTTGGCTCTTAGAACAATTGTATCACCTCCATATACAAGCTTCAGTTTGTCCCACATCCTTTTTGTAGTTTTGCAATCCTTGACATCTTCAAATTCAACGTCAGAGAGTGAGGAAGAAAGCTTTATGACCATGCAGTTGTGTTCATGCTTCTCTCTCAATTGATCTATTGTTAATGATCCTGTGGGAAACACATATTCAGTATCTAGGAATTGAGTAACATCATTACCAATACCTGATAAGTGGAGTCTTATCCTGCCTTTCCATGAAGTAAAGTTGTCTTTGTTCAAATTGGGCACATCTCGTCTGTTCATCTTGTTATCTTGACTTAGGTCTTGAAACCTTCCTTTCTAAGCACACAAGCTCTGATACCAATTGTTAGTAATAACTGAGAGGGGGGGGGATTAGTGGCCTAAAAATTTTATCCTTCAAACTTAACCACCAATAAATAAACCTCAGATTATTGTCCCTACAAGATGCATGCCATGAAATACTAATATTGATTAACTGTCTGTCGGTGTTCTCTGTCAATCCTAATTCTTTTCTTGATTACCAATAAGAAGTATAACTATTTATCGAAACTCAATAAATAAGCAGAGTATATCGATCAATCTAGTGTTAACTATGTCAGATACAAAACAATAAAGACATGAATCATACACACATAACACATGAACTTTTAACGTGGAAACCCTGGTAAGTGAAAAACCCATTGGGACCGGTACCCCAAAATTTCACTCTTCTAAAATGAGCCCTGTTAGGAGCCAACCCTATTAAAGGTTACAAACACACTGTTAAGTGTGACCTTGTTAGAGGATTTTATACATAGAGGTTGTCACTTAGTATCGGGCATCTATTGCTACCATCCTTGAATCAACCTCCTTCTTAGACTGTCAATAGGTATCAGGCAAGTCCAATGCTACTTTCATGAATCAACCTTTTTGGCACTCCTTGGGATGTACCTCAATATATAGAAGACTATTAAGTCCTGCTTGGTTAAGAGACTTGATGTTTCAATGGTTAAACTAAAACACTATGACATGTTCATGATGTAACTTTGAATTGCAGATTTTCAGATATATTTAAGTACATTACCTCTCTGATCAATGTATCAATTCAATTCTTTGTTCTCCACACTTTTTACTCTACGATGCTGTGCTTATTGTTCGTCAATGTATACAGAATTCCTTGGCTCTCCTTCAGCTTGATTGATCAGGACTGTATGAAGTTATTCTTCATCAGTTTCTCTTTAGCATCTTCTTTCTATTTACTTCCCTTAATCCCATTCGTAAATGAATTAAGATTGTCTTTTATATAGACATGATATTCATTGTTTCTTTATTCTTGATTCTTGGTAGAAAAAATAATCCAGCCAATTTGATTTAAAGCATAACTCCTGATTTATCTTGTAGTTATCTTCTTGCCAACTGTACAAATCTTCTTTAAATCAATCACTTAACTCTGGTCGAATAAAATAACCATTTAATTCTATCTTTAGCTCTTGCCAGCTAGATATTTTTTTGTTTTCTGAACTCTTTGTTCCATCGGTCACCTCTGCAGTTAGTCGTCGGTGACAATTGATAGCTCCATCGATGTGACTCCAGTTAGCTTTGGGATCTCCATCCGTCAGGCATCATTGGATTTTTACTCGTCAGGCAACTCTGTTTTCAGCTTTTCAGGCATCCAGTGGTTTTGCTTCATTGGGCAACACTGTCTTCTAATTGTCGGGTATCACTGTGACTTTGCCTTTACCGACGGTGTGCACTTTGACGGTGTTGTTTTTCACTTAGTGAATACTTGAATTTTATGCATTGCTGAAAGCATAACCTTTGTTCCATTGGTTCTCTGAATTCTTTGGCATTATGTACATGACCGTATAGATGATATCAAGTTGACATCAATGACTATACAAACCATTAACTTATTTAATGCCTTGCATTATCTTCAACTTAACATTATCAAACATTCAATCACTTACATGTCATCACTATTGAAATAAATGTCACATTCCAAGCTCTTGATTTGCCTCTCACATATAATAGACTGCTAGGGAGACCATGGATTCACAACATGTAGGCAGTCCCCTCCACATATCACCAATGTGTAAAATTTCCTTACAATGGGGCGGAAGTGTCAATTCTAGCTGACAACACATACTCTTGTAACACTTTGAAGCAAGCTGAAAACATGATTCCACACAATAAGGAAGCATTACAAAATTTTAAAGTAGCTCAAAAGGTACTAATGCAAAGCTTTGAAGAAAAACTTAAGATTAACAACACAAGCATGGGAGAATACCAGTTGACTTCTCTTCTTGCTTCTCCCAGATCTTATGGTATGCCATCCTCATATTTCCCACCTTCAAATGGTAAGAAAGTAGAAATATATGAGGGACCTGGAATGGTGAAGGCACAAGTGTCTCTTTCGAAAGAGAAGGAAGAAAAGGTTGTTCTTGCATGGTTATACAAAGATGAAGAGAAAGATAACGAAGTAAAACATGTGGAAATCTTCCCACATAAATATGGAAAAGGATATCAGATGATGAAAAAATGGGATATAAAGGTAAAGTACCCTTGGGAAAGGAAAAAGGTCTTACAGAACCTCTTCATGCTGAATTTTGAGATCTTGCAGATAAGACTGGCATGGGTTACCATGAGAAAAGGACCCATCCTTCCCCTAAAAACAATCCCTTGATCCTACTCTCTTGCACCATAAGGTGAGGTTGGTCCTATCTCCTTGTATTTTATTCTGCTTGTTTCAATAACAATGCACTCATGGTTATCTTGGCTCTGAATGCCTCGATATTAGTGTACTTTTGTTATATCAACTAGAAGTAGTGTTTAGGTCATCTCGGCTCTTATGCCTAGATGCTTATATTTGTTTCTCACATCTATTTGATGCAGAGTCATATTCATATTCTTATGGTTCCGCTGGTACCAGTAGGGATTGTATTGAATTTGGTGTCCCAAATGTCCAAATGATGAAAATATAGTGACTAAATAAATTGGTGACTTGACTCGCATCGTAGGTTGCATTTCTAGGCTTGTATAATAGCATGGTAACATACTCCATCAGATAAATTTAAACTCAGAGCTATCCCTTTAATCAATTTCTCCTCTAATCCTTTGATGACGCAATCAACTGCATTCCATCTCCTTAAGGTTACCTATCTGCACACAAAGGGGTCAGTAACAAGAATAAGAGCATGACATATATTCAACATAAGATGAACAAAGCACACATGATTTACATCTGTCATCTATGATCTAAGCTATAAAAACATACAACATCAAAAGATAATACAACAACAAGATATATGACGAGTGATAAAGACAAGACAATATATTGAGCACCAAAAAGGATCATCATATATATATATCAAGTGTCTCAGTGTATACGAAAAGATGTACTCTCATAAATATCAAGAAAAATGTTCACCTTCGGTGCAAATGAATCATATACAATCATATGGATCTCAAAAATTAGAATGAGATAAGACAGAAGGGGGATGATCAATTCTCGCTTCCTCCCTCGCCACCATTTGGCGGTGGGCAAGGAGGAACATCTATCCTGGGTGGAGGGCCTGCTCCCTCAGATTGTGCCAAGTACTATGAATACGTTGGCACCTGTTGTGCCATAGGAACCACTACAGTATATGATGTAATGTAGTAGGTTGTCCTACTAGTTTGAAATGTCACTTGGCTCTACAAAGCCTGAACTCTCTCCTTGTGACCTGTAATCACTCACTCATGCCTTGCGATATGTCGATCCTGCTCTGCAATCAGAGACAGGGCTACTGCTAGCTATGTCTGAGAGGCCCGCAATTGTTTCCTTAATGACCTGATCACATCCTGAGCTGTTTGTGGCTCTCTCTAAGGTCCCTCCTCTCCTAATGGTCCCTCCTACTGTTGGAAATATTCAGGACTAACAGAGTTACTGAGAGGGGAGGGGTGAATCAGTAACACTTAGAACTTTAAAAAATTTCTGCTTTTTTATCTTCTTTAACCATTTATACATCTAATCTACTGCAAACATGAAAATGTAATCATTCATAACACATAACACAAAGATTGGTAACCCAGAAACCTTCCAAATAGAAAGTAAAACTGGGGTGGGG
>MU225826.1:2743558-2756293 GCA_018584345.1 Thuja plicata | reverse complement strand
GTCGGTAGAAGCTAGGTTCCTCAAGCTGGCTCGGTGAACTTCTGATACTCGGCATCCACTACAGTACTCGGCATCATCATGCTCTCGGTAAGAGTAGAAGCTCGGTCCATACTAGTCCCGAAGTGTATCTTGGAACTCGGTAGTTGTGGTGACTCGGTAAATACATTGTCACTCGGTAACCTCTGGTGACTCGGTAGTAACTGTCTGATCGGTGAGCTTTACTGAATGCTCGGTATAGGCTGTGGGCTGAGTGATGAGCTCGGTAAGCATTCAAAACTGAATAAGTGTTTTCACTAAGTGCATTCACTGATGCCAAATGTATCATTATTCCAACACCTACTCTACAGCCTCTCATGACTCTTGGCACTGCCAGACTACTCTAATTGCGTCATCTAGTCCTAGGTCAGGCTGTGCGTCAGGCATCTCCTCCTCTGCAACTTGCGTGGCTAGAACCTGTCCTCCAATCGACCCTAGGGTGCCCATCTCCCCATGATCTCTCTATCGCCCCTACCCTGGTGTCCTACTCATGCTAGGACAAGTCTCTACTCCTACCCTCAGCTGTGTGGGAGTCCCTTGTGTTGGTCTCTAGGGTACCCTCTGTGGTGCTCTCTATGGAGCAATCGGTGCATATACCACAGGTGCCTGCTCTGGGACATCCTCATCAATCCTAGGCACTCTCTCTGCCAGATCTATAAATCTAGGAAAAGGATACCGAGACAGATTATCCTGATACTCTAGAGTAACTCCTACATGTGCTACTCCCTCCATATACTCCCACACCAGTTGATTGAGCTCAATGAGCTCATGTGTACACAATGCAAGAGATAACCTGCATAACGATATTTTAAATGCCCAGTCTATAATTTATAAGCTCTAAGATATCTATGAAGAAACAAAAAAATAAGAAGAATATGCAAAGAAAAATCTTACTTGAGAGACCATCCTTTGTGCTCCTCATCTAAAAATCAAGCATAGGCAGTGAACTCTATGGAGACACTTTGAATACATCCATACTGCCTCAGCACTCGCGACAGTGTGAATCTCTCTATCACTAAGGATGTCTTGCCCAAAAATGGGTGTGAGACAAAGAACTCTCTCTGTACTATCCACCACTCAGCCTAGACCTCTACCTATAAATAAGGTCTCCATGTAACCAAGATCAATTCATCGAGATGGCACCTCCAATACTTCATCTTGCCCAGGAAGGGTAGTGTAATGAAACCTGAATATCTATAGACATAGGGTTGTCTTCCATGCTGTGTATCCATTGTAATGGGTCTACAGACTGGAAGATTCTCCCAGGCCCATATCTGTAGAACAACAACTCCAACAACCATGCCTCAGATCCCTCTATAGGTCACCTCGTGCATCTTGTGATACATTTGTGCTAAGAGGCACTGACCCCAACCAAGCTACATAGGCTGCATGATCAACCTCTCCAACATTCGATCCCAACTGCATAAGAAACCCTGATGTGATTGGTCTACCATCTAGAAGCACCCGATGAACCTATTAAGAACACACTCTAAAGGCCATTGCTCTCCATAGCTCTCTAACAATGCATCCCAAGTGATTGATTTATCTATGATCAATGGATTATGAAACACTTGAGATAATGCTCGTACACTGACTAAAGGTGTGGAATCATACTCCACATGCACTCCAGCAAAAGGAATCATCATAATCCTATAAATGTCCTCGAGAGTGATAGTCATCTCCCCCATCAGCAGGTGAAATCTCTTGTCCTCGCTGTGGAATCTCTCCACTAGCGCGGTCAACATCACAAGGTTCACCCGAATATCAGGCATCTGAAGCAACCAAGAAAGACCACAGGCTCATATATGTGCCCTCTAATCATCTGATAAGCCATGAACTAATTATATGGTGGCTGGATAAGTGGATCTAAATTGAATATCAGGCAACCACGCCTGCATGAAGACAAACAATAAGAAATGACATCAGTATCAACATCAAATCAAAGTGAAATCACAACAACATAAATCAGAAAATTTCACAAACAGACTACTAAGCAAGACGAACACACAACTAGATGATAAAATTAGGAGAACAATGTCTCTGTCCCCATACAACAAAAGGAAAAAATGACCAAACTGGCCCCCAAGGTTCATACGACAAAATATTACGATCCAAATGACAAAAAAGTATCATACAACAGATAAAATATTTCCAGACGACAAAAGGGGCAAGCTTGAATACTGTCATGCAGCATGTGGGTAAGGCCCACGCGATAATTCTAATGCCTTCATGTGACAAAATATTTTTTGTTAGATTGTCGTACGATCCCTTTTGCAGGACCATACGACAAACCATAGATGCATGGTAAAAATGTGCAAAAAGATGAAAAATTCAACCAAAAAAGGAAAAATTAACATGCAAAGATGAAATTTATTGACTACTTACAGGTGGTGGGTAATCTCTGGGGTCGTACGTGCCTTCGCATCCGCTCGAAATGATGAGTAGAGACCGAGACCACCATTTTCGCTCAGAGAAACTTCTTGAAACTCAAATGTGGACAGTGAAAATGATTTGAAAATGACCCCTTTGGGCCTTATATAGAAATTTGACTTAATTTTCAAAATTCTCTGATGGACGTAAAAATAGCACCCTTGGTTAATCAGACAACTCTGAATCCATTTTTGGGACCGAAATCTGACAATGTTTTGATCCTCAAAAATGCAAATTAACCTAATTTTCACAAATGCAGTTGATTGCTGATGCTTTCCTCACATGATTTTGATTTGAGATTCCTTTTAATCAAATTTATTGCGCATTTCCCTCTATAGTCCACATGTCAACTTAAGTCAAAATTTGCTCAAATTTGGTCAATCGGACCTTAAAACAGGCTCACACCTCACATTTTCTCAATGCTTTTTCTATCGGGCTTGTGCCTCTCCTCCTTTCGATTTCATTCCCGAGGGGTTAGTACCATTAGATCAACAATTTGATTCACATCAACAAGTTCAACCAAGTTCAATCTCTAGGGGCATTAGGCCCTGAATCAAATCAAGATCTAACCAAGTGATTCTCATCACTGCGCATCAAATCTCAATCTCTAGGGGCATATCAAATTCATCGCACCATACCAATCTGAGAACTCCCCTCAATCTAGTAATTGGCTTCATGAGGACCCATATCAAGTCAATTATCACAATCAAACAATCGAATGGCAGTCAGTCTCATCGCACCACATCATGTTGGTTCATCATTCAAACTTAATCTTAAATCAAAAAATCTTCTTGGAGGACGAACATTCAGTTTCATCGCTTCACATCAAACTAGATGCTCGAACTCTTTATCAGTCTTCGATCAATCAAGTCCGGAGCTGATGCCTATAAAATCTCTATCGATCTTCATGCAATCAAGCTCAGAATTGGTTCTATCAGTCTTTGCTCAATCAAGTCTGGGGCTGATATCTTCAAATCTCTAATCGATCTTCATTTGATCAAGTTCGGAATTGGTTATGATTTGTAGGGTAGTTTCTTCACTTCAGCTCAAGCTATTTCCAAATTCAATCAAACTTCAAATGTTCTTTGACCCAATGTGTTCCTAGATCGATCACACATTAGTCAAAGAGGGGTAAATGTAATCACCCAAAAATGGTCTAGCAAACCCATGGCCCCCTTTCCTCAAATATTTGGTCTTAATAAGTCCTAAATCTAAGACATTATTGCTAGAATCTAAATTATTGAGCATTTAATGAAACTTGCTTATATAATTTTCATCCTAGCTTGTTGAATCAAATAATCAAACATCAAAGCCTAAACTCAAAAGGCATAAAACATTGGGATAAAATCAAAAAGTCCTAAGTCTTAAAAAGTGAACCCATTCACACATGGGTGTGCATTCAAAAATCAAATAAAACAAATAAAATGGAGAAAATACCAATTTTGTCTTATTTTCCACAAAGTTGACCAATCCAAATCACTTTATCATCTCACATGGATTGAGAGGAATTGCATCTCCACCATTGATCAAATTCTTTTGCCTCTTAATCTCAACCACTCATTCCTTGGAATCTCTTATAAAAGGGATAGCTCCCTTGCTCATCCATAACAAGGAGGTTTGGAGTAAAGTTATTATTGTATTTTCACTCTAGAGTTTATTAAGAGCATTCATAGTCATTTGCTTTTATTAGTAGTTTCTTTCATTTCTTGCATTGTTAGCTTTACTTCTTAGCTTAGATGGCATTCTAGTTTCTTTCATGGCTTAATATATATGTATTGTTCTTCTCATTTGGTAGCTTAATTTTGCATCTTAGTTCTATTTCTTGTGATGTTAAGCACCTAGCTTGCTAGTTCATGCATTTCCATTTTCAAGATTTCACGAGAAAAGTATGCAAGTCTATGCATCTTGCTCATTCCTCTTTGCATTGAATCTTCAATTTTCAAGTAGTCAAGTCACCGATTTCTCTATGTCTAATCTGATGGACAACTATGAGAATCACACTCGCTTCAACTAGGAAGCAATAGGCCGGTTTCAAGGGTTTTTAGTTTAGTGCTTTAAATCTCATGTTTTGCTAACCCCTTGATATAATGGTTTATTGACGTGTTTGGTTGCAGATTTTAATATCACATTTTACCACACACAACAACCATATTTCAAAAACCATTTTTCCAGATTTAAAACTTCGTGAATTGCCAAATACTGGAATTTGACAATTCTAGCATTGTTTAGTTCCACCAGACAAATAGACCCTTAGGAAGTAAATAAGAATTTTCCTATCAACATAATTTCTTAGTGTTTGTTGTCTACAATAGAGTTTACAACATTTTTAAAGTTGTTAATTTTTTTAACCTACACATTTTTCATATTCCTTGTCTAAAAAAATTGATGTTAAACATCAATATATTTTGCCAAACTAATATTATGTCCCCATGTTGCTGCTTAAATTTAAGCAGTAAAGTGTTCCCATGCAAAATAAAAACTTTGGGAAAAAGAAAATTTGGAATCTTTTCCTGTTTTTACGGAGCAATTATTTTTTAGCAAATAAAAATAAGCTATGGAAAAAAGGGGGGGCTAGAAATAAGCAACAACTGCTTATTGAAAAAAGTGACACATGTCTTCATCATTTTTTCCCCATCTCCTTTTTATTTGCCTATAATTTTGTTTTCAAATTTATTTGCAACAAAAATGACTAAAAATTTAATATAAAAATAATATTTAAACTACTGCTTAAAATTAAGCAGCAAACATTATCATCCATGGGTCCACCAGCTCCACAAATTGTGCCACAAAAAGTTCAGCAGTTGTTGCTAGCAAATAAGCAGCAACATGGGGACATGCTATAATTATATTCTAATTGTCACAATGAAACAAAAAGTATTTGTAAAAAAAAAACATTTAAACATAGTCTCTAAAGCTATGTACTTTTCTTTTTTTTAAAGAAGAAATTACTTGTCTTTTACTTTTGTATTTAACAATTGTGCTAATTTTTTTTTAAAAAGATAACAATTACTTTATCTCCTATTTTGATGTGTCTCCAACTCAGTTTGTGCCAATAAAGCCTTGTATATTCATCATCCTGCCTATCTCAAGTCTCTCATGGTTGCAAGTACAGTTAGTTTCAAATGTCAACTATCTAAAATTCCTCTTTCTCATAGTCTAATGATCTTTGCTTGGAGTAGACATAAGTCTGCTTAAAAATCTTAATTCATAGGAGATGTCTTGTACAAACCATAACATATATGACTTCCAACTATTCTTTGATGAGGAACAGAGCTCGTCTCCTTAATCTTCCATATTTAAGGGACACATGCACAAGATAGGGGACCAAAAAGTGGCTGCCCTACTTTTTGACACATGTTGAGCTTAAGGCTTGATCACTCTTGACCATAAAAGAATTGTTTTAAAAAGTTTATTTTTGTGTTTGAGCTCTAAAACCATTAACTTATTCATTTGGAGTGTGTTGGTGCTAGTATAGATCTTATTTCTCGCTATTCCTTTGCCATATCACGAGTAGAATGTTGTCATGAGATTGTCAATGCCAAAGAGGTAAATATTTTAGTTTTTTAGTGCAAATTTTGAATTGAAAAGATAGATCCAATTAGTTTAAATGAAATTTGTTAAATTTTCAATTGTTAAGATTGCATCCCTAAATGATCAAAACCCCAACACACCTCCTCGTCAAAACCCTATTGAACAACTACAACAAACTCATCTTTGAATTCCTCGACATCCTTTAGGGATACAACATAAAATTTATTATTTCAAATATAAAATAATAAAAGAGAACTTGAGGAGTTAATTGTAAGGTAGAAATATTGAACATCAACAAACTCCCATAGGACCACCCTTGTTGAATCATTGCTATCTATTGCCTCCCATATATTATAAATGAATAAGGAATAATTTTTGGGATAGGCGATGGATAGTTTTTAACCAATCCCCCATGCAATAACTCTAAGACACCATGATAATTTTTGAGGAAACTCTATTGTGATTTTATCCTTAATAATATCCTTAATTACTTTGACATGCTATAGTTTTGGGGAAGAGCTAGAGGCTGCACACAGGATGGGGTGCGTGCACAATATGCCCCAAAGTAGGCACCAAGAGCCTTGGTTAGACCAGATTTTGAGCACATCACTATCCCTTCCATTGTGAAGAAGGGTGTTGAGGTGGAGACCTTAGAGCCCATTCAATCACTCACTTAAACTCTTATACAACACACTAGTCCTCTAGTACAAGGGTGATGTGGCTAATTCTTTTAGACATTGAGTTCCACCTTACTTCTATCAATATTGTGGGTCTCCATGTGTTTATGATTTTGAGGATGCATGTGGCTAAGACGTGATAATCATGACAAAAGATTCACTTATTTAAACATTCAACATTGATGGTCAGGTAAATTTCAACAAGTTCAAATTCTATTTCTTAATTTTATTTTAAAATCCAAGATTAACTAAACTACAAGAAATATTATAATAAAATTTGAGGGTCAAAGTGTTCACCGTGCATCTAGTGGCCCTCCACTTCCTAATTACATGACAATATCAAGTCCATAGGTATGTAAATAGTAAAGAAATTATAAATACTATGTGAATAGTTTAACCTTGTATAATTGGTATTCTTACTGTTGTCAAAATCAATTTCCTAAATAGTGAATTTAGCTTTCTTAGGGGCCTTCCCTTTCTTCTTTTGGGGGGCGGGGGGTTGTGATTTTTTCTTGTTATCCTTTGATTACCCCTCATTTCCAACATAAGTGGGGGTTTCAAGGCTTCCTAACTGAGATTTAAGGCCAGGGTTTTTAATGCCTTTCTTCTTGCTAGACCCAAGTGCATCTAACAAAATAGCTGAGGGAGCGGTCACAAAATTTGGGGCCTCTTGGAAAATGATGGGCCTTCGTGGGCAAAGGGATAAATGAAAGTGATAGAGCCTAAAGATGAGACCTTGGTGCAGGAGAATTGGCTTTTAACCATTGCTTTTAGTAAAATCAACAACTTCCTTGATAGATTTTTCCAATGAATGTAGTAAAAAGAATAAGAATGAAATAATGTTATTTTTACTAAAAATGGTTCAACAAAGGTATATGGTAAAAGTAATATATCTTAAATATGCCTTCAAGCATAAAGTACTACATTATCATCAAGCGTACCTGGTCCCAAGGCTTAGGTAATTGCTTGAGTTTATAGGCACCATAGTGTTTGATCGATGCTTCATTCTCATGAAAGAACTAGTTCAGGCTCTCCATGTCTGAAACATGACTCATATTCTTCTATTTCCTCCCATTTTTGGAAATACCTATCACCTTTCCAATGACATCTTCATTAACTTCAAAGGAGATGCCCCTTATCAAAACCTTGCGATCAACCCAGGTAGTAGCAAACTGGGTCAACATATTTTCATCATGGCCACACATATTTTCAATGTATCAAGCCACCCCTCCTTTCCATATATGCCAAACAGTGACACTATTTTTGAAATCCTCGTGCATGTTCGTCTCAATCCTAACTCTGTCACCTCCCATGGTGTCGCTATCAGAAAGAATTGCTCTATGCTATTAAAAAAAACCCAAATTATCTTTGATGCCAATAACAAAAATAAATTTGAGTACTCACTACAATTATGAATATTCATGCCCTTGGAGGCCTCATAACCTCTCATGACATCCCACACGTACGGATGGCCAATTCCCAAACCGCAATTAAAATTTTCCTAGATTACAAAATCTTCAATCATCCTACAAAAATTAATAAATCTTTCAAAATCCTTCGCACCTTTCCTAATATAACACCATCCCATAATTAATGATCAACTTGTTTCCATCATAGGTAACAACCCCTTCAACATTGCCACATCAAAGTTTGACGTGGCATACACCTAGGGCTCAAAATTGTCACTCTAATATTCAAATTCCTAAACCCTTCACTTATAGGTTTCTCTTTTATCCTTTGTAGTGTAACACTACTTCTCTTGTTGCACAACAAAGTTATACCAACTAATACCCCCCAAAGAATTTTAAATTTATTTCTCATTTACATTGTATTAGATAAAATTTCAGCCAAAATAAGGGTCTTTACATGGAGTGGAAGGTGATCAGCCTTCCTCCAACATCTAACTCCCTCTATAGGTAGGCCCATGACAACCATGACATTAGCCACACTATTGTCTTCCCTGAAGATGTGATTTATAGTAAAAGAGTGAAGACCCAAAATAAGTGTCCTAGTATCTTCATAAATCCTTCCACAAACCAACTAGCATTAATAAATCCTTTAGTAGTTTTAATTATAATTTTGGAGTCACCTTCTATATCGAGATTCTTGATTTGAATCAAGAGAGAAATCTCAATCCCCCATAGGAGAGCCATGCATTCAGCTTGATTACTAGCGTGTCCATTCAAGTTCCCAATTAAAGCAATAGTCAAATGCCCATTGGATTCTCTGATCACTCCACCCCTTGCAACATTAGCCTATTTAGAAGCTCCATAAAAATCAAGCTTGTACCATCTTGTAGAAGAAGGCTTCTGCTTTGTTCTTTTCCTAGCTATTTTCTTAGTATTATCAAAATAAGCAGTGATTATTCTATTTTTAGAATTTAATTTCTATATTTTTTATTATATTAGTTGGAGGTGTAGGCAAGTTTAAAGACTAGGTTGAGTCTACAACTTCAAAATAACCCATCAATGTATGCATATCCATCCACTCAACATTCAAAGCAATCTCATGATATCTTTCCTTCCTCTAGAGGGGATTTACTACATTATGGTCCTTTTTTATATTTTGATATTGCATTTTTGAACATATATTTTGTATTACAGACGTGTGACATTATATGTCTATATATATTTTTTGTAAGCATACATGAAGTTTTGGTATATACATAATACTTTTATTGATATATAACTCTCTCTCTCTCTCTCTCTACTACACCCTCCTTTCCTCACTCTAATTTTTTTCTCACCTCTCTCTCTCCTCCCCTTGACTCTCTCTATCTACTACACCCTCCTTCCCTCACTCTAATTTTTTTCTAACCTCTCTCTATATCTCTCTTCCTCTTCCTCTCTACATATCTTTCTAACTCTCTCTATGATCCTCTCTATTTATCTCCCTGCCTACATCTCACTCACTCTGTCATCCTTTCCATATCTACTCTTTTTTATCACCTCTCTCTATTTATCTCTCCTTCCCTCTCTAATTGTTTCCACACCTCTCTTTATCTCTATATCTCTCTGCCTAACTCTCTCTACATTTTTGTGAATGACTCTCTATTTCTCTCCCCATTTTCCCCTCACTACTTCTCACTCCATCCCCCACCTCTCTCCCTCTCTCTAGATGTCCACTCCTACCCCCCTTTATTAGACACACACACACACACACACACACACACAATCCTTCTCTATTTACCTATCCCTCTCCCAATCCTTCATTCTCTACTCTTTCTCTTTTATTCCTCTCTACATATATCTATCTCAGTCCATCTCTCTCTCATTAATCTCTCTACCTCTACCTCCCTCCCTCGAATACACCCTCTCTCTTTCTCTATACTCAAATCAATCTAGCCACCTCTTTCTAGGAAAATAAACCAGCATGATCAATCTATGTCCTAAATAACCTTTAGAGATAAAATAATACATATATGTATACATATAATTGAATGTAAACATACAAAAAACATATCATGAGATACTAAAAGATATAATTTAGGAAAACACTCATAGAGCTGGGAAAAACCCAACCTCCAAAAGCATACATGATTAATGTGTTATTCAATAATGAAAAAAAATAATGCACTTGCAAAGCCTCCATGAACACCTCTGAAAGATCAATCCTATTCAATGTATCCTCCATGTGTCCAAGTATGTAACTAAACATCTCATGTCATGCTTCATATATGCAATCCGTTGAAGAATACTCAATACAATGGAAACGTAGCCAATACCCCAACTAGCTTGTCAGGATAATGGGGTCTCAACATTTTACAATTACATGTGATTACTATTTATAGTATGTTTACATTTGGGCACACTTTGATCTGAAATTTTTCCCAAAACTATTGATTGGCCAAATAAGCATGTTGGTAATTTTTGTTGGAATATCATATCTAGATTTGAAGATATTAAAGTTTGTATTTTTTAAATTTTGGTTTGAAAGCTTCAAAGTCAATTTCAAAGGTCTTAGAGGCGATTTTGGGGCCAAAAAGTGGTCATAACTAAAGTACTCGGTTATAGATTGATAGATAACTTCACAAGCTTTTTGCACTTCAACCAATTCATCAATCAAACTACTGAATGAAAAGGCTATGACATCCAAAAGTTGAGTCCCTTGAAATGGGAATTATAAAAATATGTTGGACAAATAAATGAGTTACAAAAGGGAGTGTATAGTCCTAAAAAGTTAGCACCCATGATTAGATGCGTATTAGGACCTATTAGACCCATTTTGGTGATTTTGAGGTCCAAATGTCCGTTATGCTTGATCTTGGAAAGATGATTCCTCTTTTCCCACTTATTTTCACTCTCCTCAAGCTCCAATTCACGTTTTGGCCTATTTCTCATTGGACAAGTTTCCAATTGCGACATGTCCCTGGGTTTTGGGGCCCAAATTTCACCCAAAGCCTGATGTCACGGTCTTATCGGTAGATTTTCATTTGTGGTCGGTCAAGATCAATTTTGAATCCTGAAATGATGGAGTAAGTATATAAGACCCATATCTCTCCTCATTTTGCATATCAAAACTACATGCAAGCATTTTGAAAATTAAGCTATCAAGATTTCAAACAAGCAAGAGAAATTGGATTCAAGATTTGAAGACAAGCACCAAAGATCAAGATATCTAAGTCTCTAATTCTTCAATATCATTCAAATCAAAGGCAATCTTCTCCTTTTTGATACAAGTTTATCTCCCATGATGGCCAAGTAGAGGAATTCTCAATTCAAGCAAGAAGGTTCATCCTTCATCCTTTGTCTCTCTCCTTCTTTGCAAGTTACTATCAAGCATATCTACATTCAATATCTAGGAGTTCCATTCATAGATCTATACATTCGTGAGGGTATCTTTTATTCTACATCATATTCCAAGGTCAACTCTTTATATCTCAAGTATATTCAAGCATCGTCATGGGTATGAGAAATTTCTACATCTGTCCATGAGGGTTTATGCAAGGTGAATCTATTATTTTCCTTTCTATTTAATTTCCTTTATGAAATTCCATTTTATTTCTAAGGTTAATTCCTAAGCTAGGATTTGACCAAGGCAAACCCCTTTAGACAACCTTTTCCTCATTTTCCTGTGTGTAGGAACAAACTATAGAGTCATCAGACAAGATTTGGGCAGAACATGAATATTCAGACGATCTTTTAAAGTTTCAGACAAAAATAATAGGTACATGTCGCCATTGCTGCCATGTACCCTACATTTTGAGCTCAAATTTTAATTGCAGATCTGATCCATCTTGTAGTTTCCATTTCTGTAAATTTTTGCTCACTAACTGTCTGTTACAATATGTTTTTACCATTTTTTAAGTAGCTTTACTAATTAATCATTTGATCATTCTCATTTCATCAATCACAAATCATTTTAGCAAAGGATCATTATCCCACTTAGTGTTTGAGTCTCCTATTGAACCTAGTGAGGCATCTTCCTTCCAAAATGTATAGTTGGTGAAAAGGAGAAGTGATTTTTCCTACCTATGTGATTGCTTCCCTTTTCACCATCTACAACCTGAGTTACACATGTTGATTTGTGTTTTGACACATCATATGGAATCTTGGATTGGAGATAAGTCGGGCACCACTTTTTGGTTGGTTTTAGCTCATGGTTTTGTAATATCAATTTACAGTTTCATGTATTTTATTTCATGTGTGTTTGCATGAACACATGAGATGGAGGTTGTGCATAAGAGTATTATATCTATTGAGTTACCTCTGCATCTATGGTTGGTGATACTCTTGTGAGAATCTTGCTTTGAAAGCATATTTCATTATGTTGATTTTTGAGTAATTTATTGGGTGACTTTTGGAGTGTGGGATTTTTTGCACAAAAGGGTTTTTCTCACATAAATCATTGTTTTATGATATGGATGCTATTTATTTATTTTATATTTTATTTTTGTAATTTTGAAAAGATATAGAATTTTTTGCATAACCCTCTTGATGCAGGAGCATCCCAGGGTAGTTGGCTATCCTGCATGTTTGGGAGATTTTATGGAGTCGTGTGGACTTATTTTCATGTGTGAGGGGTTTGGTAGAGTTGGATAAACCTACTTGGGTCTTGGGTA
>MU225826.1:2708078-2741957 GCA_018584345.1 Thuja plicata | reverse complement strand
GAAGCAGGACTATTCGGCAAAGGCTAAACCAAATGTAGAAGATGAACCAAAACCTATTGATCAAAAGAGAAGGGTAGGTAAAGGTGAATTTAGGGGTACTTGTTTCAAATGTCATGAAGATGGACATTGAGCTTATGAATGTTTACAAAGGGATGGAAAAAGAAGAGCTGTTGTTGTGGATGAGGCTGAAGACTAGGAACCTAAGCAAGGAGAGAGTTTACTAGCTTGGCGAGTACTAATTGGTCAGAGGACACGGGAATCTTGTCAGAGGAGTAATTTTTTTAGGACCCATTGTAAGTCTGGTGGTAAGGTCTGTAATGTAATTGTGGATGGTGGTAGTACTGATAACCTTGTTGTGAAGGAGATGGTTCATAAACTTGGTTTGAGGAGAATGAGACATCCTTATCCTTATAGGATTGGTTGGCTGCAAGGTGAGCGTGCTTTGGAAGTGAGGGAGCAGTGCCTTGTTGATCTCCAGATTGGATAGTATAAGGATCAAGTGCTATGTGATATTGTGGACATGAACAGTTGTCATTTGTTGCTTGGTAGACCGTGGCAGTATGATTGCAGGGCTGTGCATGATTGTGTCAAGAATGTGTTTACAATTATGAAAGATGGAGAGAAGCATTCCCTGATTCGTTTGCAAAAGGAAGAGGTTGGTAGAAGTAACTTGAGCATTGGCAGCTGAGTTGAGTTGGCATATTCTGAAAAGGTTAGAGGTCAGTGTGGACAACAAACCTGTGGGACATCGAGGAAGGATGCACAGAAGAAGCAGCAACAGAACAAGGGAAAGAGTTTATAGAATGAGGGTTTGGAGGACATGTATGTGAAGAACCATTTGGGGATTTATGTGTTGAATCCCAAACAATGTTCTTCCAGCTATTGAGAATATCTTTTTGCACCTGGGGAGTCTAATGCAAGAGCATCCCAGGGTAGTTGGCTATCCTGCATGTTTGGGAGATTTGATGGAGTTGTGTGGACTTATTTTCATGTGTGAGGGGTTTGGTAGAATTGGATAAACCTAATTGGGTCTTGGGTAATTGGTTTTGATGTATTTAATGGAACTTGGCATGGTCTTGGTTGCTTGGCATGGACTGGAGGAGCTCGGCCATGCTTAGGAATTTTGTACCTATTACAGGCCGTATAAGTAATTTTCCACAAAGAGTTAGAGGATGAAAATTTCAGGGATTGAAGAGGGCCTAGATTTCTACCTACAGTTCAAGGCATGAGTCCTAATTCATCCAGAGCTAGGAGATATCGTGATTTTACTAAGACATCAATTTTGGGCATTTAATTATTGTTGTTGGTTGACTTGTGGCATTTAATTTATGTGTTTGTATTTAATTTATGTTCTCGACTGACCTGTGTCTTAGATTGGTATAAGTAGGGGTTGTGGGGGAAGTCTTTAGTCATTATTCATCCATCCTAGAGCAGAGGAAGAGGCAGAGGAGTGAGTTTTGAGAGGAACTAGTAGTTGTGGCTTGGGAAACAAGGAGATTGCTTGGTGGGATTGCGAGCACAAGTTTGGATCTTCCTGGAGGTTTCTACCATAGTGTGGCTAGGGTTTGGTTTGGATCTTATGAGAACTTGTGGAGTTCCTCTTGTAATTGCATTGTATTTGGCTGTAACCCGGAAGGCCTTACAGCCGGGCATGTTGGATGAAAATATGATGATTCTATTATGAGTATTTGCATTGTGTGGATCTAAATCTCTGTATTGTTATTTTTTTTTCATTGTGTGGTTATTTTCTAGGGCTAGGACATCTCCATTGGGGATTCTCCTACCTTTCCCTTCATCACCTCTTCTCAAGTTTAGAGTAGGAATTTGTTTTTCTACGTTAACTTCCTTTCATATCCAACCTTAAACCACCATGATGACATGTAACTGATTAAATGTTTGATAATGTTAAGTTGAAGATAATGCAAGACATTAAATCAGTTAATGATTTGTATTTTCATTGATGTCAACTTGATATCATCTATATGGTCATGTATATAATGCCAAAGACTTTAGAGAATCAATGGAACAAAGATAATGCCTTCAGCAATGTATAAAATTCAAGTATTCACTAAGTGACAGATAACACCGATGGAGTGCACACCATTGGTAAAGGCGAAGAACTAAAGTCACAGTTATACCTGACGAGCAAAAGACAGTGTTTCCCGATGAAGCAAAATCATAGGATGCTCGACGAGCTAAGAATAGAGTTGCTCGATGAGTAAAATCTAATGATGCCCGAAAGACGGAGATCCTGAAGCTGACTGGAGTCACACCGATGGAACTGGCAGTTGTCACCAATGAATAACTACAGAGTTGACTGATAGAACAAAGAGTTCAAAAAATGTCAAAATATCTAGCTGGCAAGAGCTAAAGATAGACTTAATTGGTTGTTTTCATTATTTTATCGACCAGAGTTAAGTGATTGATTTAAAGAAGATTTGCACAGTTGGCAAGAAGATAACTACGAGATAAATCAGGAGTTAAGATTTAAATCATATTGGATGGATTGCTTTTCATGCCAAGAATCAAGAATCAAGAAATGGTGAATATCATGTCTATATACGAGACAAGATTAATTCATTTCTGAATCATGAAGAGGGGGAGTGAATAGAAAGAGGATGCTGAAGAGAAACTGATGAAGGATAACTTCATACAGTCCTGATCAATCAAGCTGAAGGAGAGCTAAAGAATTTTGTAGACACCGATGAACAGTGAAGCACAGCATCACAGAGCAGAAAGTGTGGAGCACAAAGAATTAAATTGATACATTGATCAGAGAGGTAATGTACTTAAATAGATCTGAAAATCTGTAATTCAAGTTGCATTAGAAACAGGTCATTGTGTTTCATTTTAACCATTGAAGCATGAAGTCTCTTAATAGAGCAAGACTTAATAGTCTTCTATATATTGAGGTACATCCCAAGGAGTGTCAAAAAAGGTTGATTCATGAAAGTAGCACTAGATTTTCCTAAAGCCTATTGACAGTCTAAGAAGGAGGCTGAATCAAGGATGGTAGCAAACTAAGATACCCAATACTAAGTAACAACCTCTATGTATAAAATCCTCTAACAAGGTCACACCTAATAGTGTGGTTGTAACTTTTAACAGGGTTGGCTCCTAAAAAGGCTCACTTCAGAAGAGTGAAAATTTGGGGTACTAGTCCTAGTGGTTTTTCTCTTAACAGGGTCTCCACGTTAAAATCCTTGTGTTATGTGTGTATGGTTTATTACTTTACTATTTTACATTTCACATATGCATTTCTAGATTTATCGGTATACTCTACATATTTACTGAGTGTCGATAAATAAGTTTTACTGCTTATCGGTAATCAAGGAGAATAAGGTCAGAAAAGGAAAACTGACAGACGGATAATTATTATAAAGTATTTCATGGCATGCATCTTGTAAGGGACATAATAATCTGAGGTTTATTTGATTGGTGGTTAGAATAAATAATTTTTTTTGAAGCCACTGATTCACCCCCTCTCAGTTATTACTAACACACCTAACATGCAATTGATTTTTATAGAAACAAACTCACACAAATACAGCCAAGTGGTTTTGTAAAAACATTGACCCCACATTTAATATTGGGTACTGAGTTTTCAGTGTTTCATCTATATTTCCCAAATATTAAATTAAATACTCTTCCATTTCTGACCCACATATGTTATCTAACTTAATACTGCATACAATTTTACAAGTGGTCTCAAATAATTATTTACTATAGCTAAACACATCACCTACAATCCAACACAAGTAAATTATTACTTAATTACATAATCAAATTAAAACAATGTTATGCAAGGTTTTATTATATAATTAAATTAAAACAATGTTATGTAAGGTGTACTACACCTAACCATAACAACCTCTCACTTCTTGTATAAATATTGCATAGGGTGAATCAATGAAGTAGACCAACATAACTATACATGAAACTAGACATGAATCACCACAATGCTCTCATGCTTCATCAAGATACTTGCAAATAACATCAAATATGTCAACCATATCAATCAATTAATCTTTTCATCCTCCCACATGCCACCTATGGAAGAAGAGGAACAATCCAAGGTGAAAATCCACCAAGCCAAAGAAAACATGCATAAAATCAAAGTGATAAAATAATCTCCAAGTTGTTTCCATAAGAAGAAAACCTAAAAGACTAAAAATAGCAACAATAACAAATGCTAATCTATACAGTCATCCATAGCTATAAGGTATACACAATATAGTAAAATTGTGCCATCAATATATACAACCCATAAATTGCAATCACAAGCTCTATGTACAAATCTGCTAATGAAGAATATACACATCAAAGAACTCCCACTAAATAGGTAATGAAAATTTTGAAAATGGTCAAAGGATATTAAGTCTACTAATAAAATCACATAGAGAGTATAATTAGTATCATCTAGAGTCAATTAACATCCACAAAGATATGCACAAAATGCAAACAAATGTGTTGCAAGTGCATCTTGCACAACTAGTCTCCAAATCTCTTTTATGTTCTCCACACCCAACAAAGGAAAAATATAAAAGAACCTCCATGTTTCCAATAAAAAAAGTGAACAAAAAAAAATACTACAAATATAGTGATCACCATAGCTCCACACTAACCTCAAAACTAATTTCACGTGAATACAAATATCCAGGAAGATAAGAAAGACCAAAGAGTGAACCTAAAAATCATAAGCATGTGGCATGTCCTCCTATATACACCTCTAAATGCTAAATTGTGTCAAAAGTATGATCCCCCTTGCAACATTCCAAAAGAAAAGCCTAAAAAACATTCATTTGTTTACTCCCATGGATCAAATAAAACATATATCATGTAACTAACATTAATGTGAGCCTATTAAAACAAAGAAAATCAAACTAAATGCATCCTCAAACCAAGGGAATAAGCTTACTAACATCTCCTAAAATACACATCAATGCATGTAAAGATAAATAAATTTCATGATGCATAAGGAGATAAGCATGCAGATACTCCTAATATGAACCTCTAAAACCAAATATCTATAGCTCAAGGTCTATTTGCACAAGAAGAAAAAACATTAAAATTTAATACGTTTGAAAATAAAAATGGATAATAAATCTTAAGTGAATAGTTGTTGAGTAAACCAAGAGTCATGAATGAAAAGGATCCTCCAAGATAACAAGCCATCATTACTAACTCCAAGAATAATCTCCTCATAGGTCCATGTTGAACTCATATCCAACCAAGATGTAGACTACTTGAAGTTCCAGTTGATATCTCATCAAAAGTAATAATCTCAACACATGTCTCTAATCATAATAGAACCCATAGCCTCACCTATATCTCCAAGTATCCATGAGCACATGAAATATGTCATTCCGCACCAAGCTCTAAATGCAAAAAAAAATCTCTTGAAGCAACCAAGCAAATCATCAAATATTCATTACAAAGAGAAACAAACAAGAGAAATGTCAAATCTCTAATCTCAAGAATTAGGAAAACATCATGACATCACGATCTCACATCTTGAATATGGATTGCTTATTTGGGAGACTGTTTATTAAATTTAATTTTATTTGGAATTCTAAATTACAAATATAGGTTGAAGTGATTTTATCGTGTATCTTATTTTAATCGTGATGTAATTAAATATTTCTATCTAAAACATAATTTTAAAATAATATGAAACCATTATAACATTTATTTTAGATTTCAAATAAAAGAAAAATATAAAATTCAAGATTATAGATGCTTAAATTAACAACAATCTATAACATAAAAAAAGAGGAGGTGAAAAGAGAGAGAGAGAGAAGGGAGAAGGGGGTGAAAGTATATGTATTAATGTTAAACCACCTAGTCTTTTTTTATGCACATTAGGGAAAGAGAAAGAAGGATCCCCAAATATAACCTTCAAGAGAACCCAAATTAGATTAGCACAGCCCAAATGGGTATAAGGGGTATTAATGCAAAATTCAAGTCCTTTCAAGGGTGAATATAAAAAAGATCTTTTTTTATTGTGTTTGTACTTTCTCTTTATTGTTTTTTGATTGATATTGACTAATGCCAATTAAAATTGTTTGTGTTTGATTAAGTGACCTAAGACTAGTTGATTGATTAAATACAATGCAAGTAAAATAGAAGCACATGTAAAATAAAGCATATAAAAAGACCTAGTTTGATATCTCAATGTAAATGCTATAAAATGACAAAGAGGAAATTGGACTCACCTTGAGGGCTAGTAGAGGTCACAAGATCAAATTTGAAAAGGGAGCAGCAGACTATAACAGAAACTGAAACTACATTGGATCTGAAACCTACAAGTTGAAATTTGTTGACTGTGAAAATTTGAAGGTCCCAGGAATAGTTTGATTTGGAGGGTACAGGTTGCACTTGGGTATAGTTTGAGGTTGACCTGTACCTGTACTGTAAAAAATTTGAGATTCGAATGTTTGACGGAAACTGTAACCCTGAATTAACTAAATCCAATGTTGAAAACTTGAAAACCTACAAATCTTCTCCTACAAACAAAAAAATGGGATTTTGGGGAGAAGGGGCTTGCCTTGGTCAAGCCTCCTTTCAAGAATTAACCTTAAATTAAAATAAAAACATGTAAAAGAAAGACACGTGTAAATATTCACCTCGCTTGTAAAATCTTTATGGATGGATTTGAATCCGCTACCCAAAAAGATGTCTTCACAAATGTAGTAGATCTACAAGTGCCAGATCATAGATCAGGGATGTAAGTATGCTTGAATGGTTGAATGCTTGTGCATTGTTGATGAGTGTAGATCTCCCCCCTTTATGGCCAACTCCACTATCTCCACTGAAAAAAGAGGCTAGATCCATAGAATGAAACACGTGTTTAATTTAATGGAATGAATGCCTTCAATGAATCCTTGCTTTGCTTGAAATCCTTGAATGCACATTGAACTTGATAGCTTGCAATTGATGGCTTGAACATGTAAATTTTGATTGCTTATTGAATTTTTGGATGGGAAAAATGAAGTGAGAAGGCCTCCTTTTATACCGATTTTGGGTGTCAAAACAAAAATGTCTGACTTCTCTAGGCGAGAATATATGAAAAACCCAGAAATGAGCCTGAGATCCCAAGAAAATCATGCCTCAGGTACAGGTCAAACTTGACATGTACCCCTGGTACAAGTCAACCTTGAACTATACCCCAAGTATAGGTCAACTTCAACCTATTCCCCAAGAGGCACAATCCACGAAAAAAGCCTCAAGATCTCAGGGTGCTAAAGAAATAGATAGAAACAAACAAAAAAAGAGGAAAAAATGACAAATCAAGCATAAATGAATCCATGTTCTAGGAGACCATTAAAATGGTACCTAAAAATGTATTAGAGCCTCTAAATTAATAGTTCCTAACTTTAAAGATGATACAATTATCCCCCACTTTAGTGAGAGTATGAGTCAAACTCAAACTCACGGTAAAGTAGATCAAATGCATGAGACGATCTCATCAAAGTTAAGGAGAAAAGGAAATGTTAAGACCCCAAGTGAATTGATTCCTCATCAAATCCAAAACTAAGACAAGAGATGCATATCAAAACAAAATTAAAAAGGGGTGTGAATGCCTTAGCCCAGTAAGAATGCTTGTCTTACTATGAATCACAAAAAGGCATGCTACAAAAGATGACATTGATAGTCTAGTGGGTTTTTCTAAACAAAATGGATGAGGCTATGAGGATGATTTCCATGAGTATTTTAGGTTGTCTTTTATTTCACCTTGAGGGTTTCACTACACCTCGAGACATGTGGACCAAGTTTCATGATCTTTTTGGTACCATTAATCAATTTAGGGCACTTCAAATTGAGGTAGAGTTGACCTCTTTGACACTTGATTTTTTTCCATCTAATGAGGATTTATTGATTAAATTCAAATCATTGTGATCATTTTTATAGGGCTTTGGTAAGAACAAAACATACACCGAGTGTATATACCCGATTCTCTCTAATCTTTGAGGTTCATTTCAGATATTTTCTTCTACATTCTACTCCACCATGGATGATTTTAGTCCACGATTTTCCATGCCTACCTTTGAGGTATTTTGTAATCATTTGAGACATGAGAAGTCCAAGCTCACACAGTTGGATGCTCTTCTAGGATCAAAGAACCAAGCATTGGTAGCTCAGACATCTCTGGGGAAGCATGAACAAAAACAGAAGCTACAGACCATGGAGCCTAGGAAGGATTCTAGTTCTCAACACCCCTTTGGCCCACCTTCTCCTAAGGGGGAAAAATCAAAGACAAAAAGACCAAAGTGTACTTATTTTAAAAATCCCAATCATGATGAGTCTCATTTCTATGAGAAGAAGATAGATCTATATGCAAAACAGGTTTCAGATTTGACAACTCTTCTTATGAATAGCAACATTGATATTCATTCTTCCTATACTTCTCACATGTCTTCTCTCCATCATCCTTCCAGACATATGGACATGACAAAGTAAATGGTTATGCATTATGTGCAACCGTTGGTCCACACTCTTCTAGATGAGTACGGGATTTAGGTGCTTCAAACCATTTGACATCTTCTCGGGATTTATTCTCTTCTTTTGAGGCTTCTCCTACACCACACTTTTTGATGGGGAACAACATTGTAATGATTATATGCAGGAAATATTCTATTGACATTGATGACAATTCTTTCAATGGTGTATTATGTGTTCCATCTTTGTCCTTTAACCTTCTCTCTATCTATCAGATTACTCACAGTGTGATAGGGAAGACAATTGATTTCACACAAGATTCAGTGCACATCAGAGACATGCAATATTGTTGAAACAAGGAAAATTGATCATTCTTCCCACTTGTACTCTTTCTCTCATTTTGGTTCACCATCTCCACTATTGGATAATCAT
Source organism: Thuja plicata (assembly GCA_018584345.1). Lineage (NCBI taxonomy): Eukaryota > Viridiplantae > Streptophyta > Pinopsida > Cupressales > Cupressaceae > Thuja > Thuja plicata. Next base: position 2,733,086 of record MU225826.1, on the reverse strand, counting down.
TTTATTTCTTCACAAGAGCCTATTGAGGTGAAGTTAGGTCATTTGAACTTACGTGTTATTCCTAAGACCAATGTTTTGACTATTAGATAACTAAGAGGGGGGTTATTTAGTTAGCTCCCAATTATCCTACAGTCCCAAATTCTCCTAGATGTATATAACAATAATTTCAATCATTTAAATCAACTCGGTGAAATGTAAACTGTGATCTCAAACTTTAGTTACCAAGTTGTCTAGTCATCTATCAAGTATCAGTAAATTAATATTGTGATTACCGGTCAATGCGTATAAAGTAATGTGTAAAGAAAAATAACAATCCACAACAATCATAAACATTAACATAGATTTTTAACGTGGAAACCCTGCTAAGGGAAAAACCACCTAGGACCAGTAACCCAAAATATTTCTATTCTAAAGTGAGCTCGGTTAAGAGCCAACCCTATTAAAGGTTACAATGCACATTGTTAAATGTGACCTAGTTAGAGGATTTATCACTAACATTTCTCTCTTGACCATGCATTCACTATGGGGTCAACAAGAAAACACTCAACATTCATTCATAATAAAGACTTTCACGTCCTACTTGGTTAAGAAATTTATCTGTAACAATGGTTAAACTGATACAGTAATGATATGATTCAAATACAACTCTGTTTGTAGATTTTCAGATCTATGCTAAGTACATAATACCTCTTATCAATTTGTTCACTTTAGTTCCTCTAATTCTTTATAATCTATTCTGCTTGGTATATGCTCTTTTCTGTGTCTCTCGATGTTGTCTCCAGAAATGCTTTGTTCTGTCTTCAACCAGTTTGATCAGTCATGCATAAACTTTGCATGTGTGCACATACATATCATGATTCATAATTAATCTCTTGTCTCTTATATAGACATCATATCTCATTTAATTTCCATCCTTTATATTTTGTCACTTAATCTCCATCATTGGTTTTGTCGCTTAAACCTTCCTCGACAGTTGTGTCAAAAACATGTTTCAATAATCTTCATTTGATCTTCCTTAAATTTTCATAGTCATTTGATCTTCATAACAAATCTTATCAATTACCTCAGAATCATAAATTTTCCAGCTCATCATTTTAGTTGGCCTTAGTTTGATTAAATTGCTCGATCAATATCATGATGTGTTGGTGATCCCTAGCTCGGTTATCATTGTGCTCGGTATACACTAGATTTACTCGGTCAACACTGTTACTTGGTGTATACATAACTCTTCAATTACTGATCACATAAACTTTGTTTGTTCCAGATCTTCAATCCATAATAGATGTTTGTCGTCACAATAATAAGAAAATAAGTTGACATCAATGACAATATATTAACTAATTAATGTCTATCATCACATCTGTAACTCAGCTAATTATCAACAAAATGACTTCAAACATACAATCAGTTGTAGTTCATCATTGACTTCTACACCTCCACCTCTTATTGAGTTTACATCTATTCAACAAGATTCCTCTTCAACTTTGTCTGACATTGTAGCTTCATGCATCGAACCACCTACTAAAATTGTTGAGGACATATCAAAGGACATTCATCTCCTCTCTGATGATAGATTCAACACTTCTATTATCCCACCTTCATTGTATATTTCATTATAGGATTCTCATGCGTTCTCCTTTGAGCATCATCCATGCCTTCCAATTTCACCTCACATTCAAGGGTTTCCTCTTCTTTTTATGTTGCCTTTGTTTCTTCTATATTGGAGCCACATTGGTCTTATGAATGACACATGGATTCTATCATTCATGGGGGGGCTTTGGATTCTTTATCCTTTCTCATGGGGGGGTTTGGTTGTACTTATGGTCTTGAGAGAGTCTCTTGATACATTGCATTGGTAGCTTTTTCTATCTCTTTTTGGAGAGGATTATTTTTCCCACTAAGGTTTCTCTTTTTTTTCTCTGCTTTATAGAGATTTGGTTATGATTTGGTACCTCATCAGGCCTTGTTACTGAGACCCAAGATACATTCTTGCATGTAGTTGCTTTCATGTACTTAAGTTTTTAGCTACTCCCTATGCTTATCTTAAGTGGGGGCGTTAGAGTAAAAAGGTTATTCAACTTAACTAATTTAATCATATTGATTAATTAATTAAGTCACCTTTTTCCCCTTTTTTAATTAAGTTAAATTTAGGAAGTTGTTGACGGGGTTTTGCTGACCGGGTCCGCCAACAGTCATAAGTTGTCACCGGGTTCCGGGGAAATCGGCCAACTTCACCTGTAAAGGTTGTCCGGGGGAAATAAATCCTCCGGGTCTTCAAGCACCTGGGTGTTGGGTCACGACGGTGTGGGGCTCGGTTGGGAGAGGTGACTATTTTCGAGGGGGATAGCTAGTTTCTTCAACTCATCTTCTCCGGAACTTCGATCAAAGTAAGGTTTTCCCGAGCGTCTATACTTGGCAAATAAAAAGAAAAAGATCTTGCAGGGTTAGAAGTGTTTCATCTAACTATAGTCATGTCAAAATGCCTGGAACATCAATAATACTCTGGTAAACTACACTAAATACCAAAGAAACACATAACCATCAGCTAGCATTTTATCAGTAGCGGGAATAAAGAGGTCGTTAATCTACTTTAACATACCAGAGTAAAAGACATAAAGAACATTAAAACATGAAATACCATTAACTCAGAAGCAAGAATGCCAACAACATCATTGCCAAGAATTCTTCCTTCTTCATTAATATTCGGTCCAGCAAGCACTGGTGCGTGATACAATGGTGGCTCTAGGGGAGCATCTAACTATCAAGAATAGAACAATGGAGCATTGAGCTCTGTAACTAAAACCAGAAATTACCTTGCTACTGCTATGGACAACAAAATCATCAATTTTGCCGACCCTTGGAAATGGGCCAATTTGCCTATTTATACAACTCTTCTAACCCTAACCCTATTTTACATCAAGTCCCAATAAAATATAATATCCAGGGGCCGGTACTACCTGCGCCACCCTATAAAAGACCTGGAGATGGAATAGGTCTGTCATGTCAGAAGAATAAGATAAGAATATACAGCGGAAGAATCGGTCTCGGGAAGAGAACCGGGAAGGAGAAAGAAAGAAGTAGGTCCCTCAAAGATCGAGGCTACATGCCTCATAAATGGGAAATGTGGCACCCTGTCTCCAATGTGCCAGATGTACCTCTGAGAGGCACCTTGAGAAGACCACCCTGTCAGAAAACTAACTGCCGAGCAAACGCCTCTTGATGTGCCCAACTACTTTCTGACAGTCTTTATTAACCACTTCTGAAAGTGACCGGTCGGCCTCGGGGACCGGGACACGGGTCACTTTAAAGAATACAAAATTGTTGGATCTGAGACTCTGGGATCTGGGAACTTACGCCCCAAAAAGAATAAAGAATACTCAGAATAAAGAATGCTCAACATTTGATTTCTCCCTGGCCCCCGGAGAAAGCTCAAGGCTGCTTATTATTGTTAAAGGCCTGAAGGAGGCGAGAAATGCCATCTTCATCTATCTCTTTTAGGCTGGCCCTTCTGTGCTTGGCCAGTTCAACTTGTTCCCCCAGGTCTGGAACATTTCCTTTGAATTCATCTGTCATTCTTGCAGCGTCATGACCCTTAAGTATCATCTTGGTTAATTTCACCATTTGGGCCCCATCTATCCCCTCCAGGGATTGATACCGAGATTTCATTATTTTATCAAAACTCCCCAAAACTGAATCTTCGGGGGTATATGTATCTATACTAAGGGGATCAGCCCCGGAAGCCTTTATTACAAAAGACTTGTATAAATTGGAAGAATATTTTACTGTGTTTACCTTTTCTTGTAAGGACTCTACCAGTTGCTTGGTTACCTCCAATGTGAGGTCAAGTCTGGCGTGCTGAGTCCTTACAAAATCAAATAATTCCTCACCTAGAATTCCAGATTCAGAAATCATATCTTCTCCCAAGGTGAGGAGCTCTTCGAGCTCTACCTTCCACGCCTGGTAATTTTTGGCGTCACTCTCCCACTGCTCAATAAGTGTTTCTTCTTGGTGGATAACTTGTCGGGCCGTGTACAAATCTGGGAGAGTGAATGCAAGGAAACATCGGGTGTTTCCTATCTGTAGGACGACCCATTCATCTACTGCTCAGGCCTTATTTTTCATTACCCGCAAGGAGTCTATGTCACTCTGCGGTATTTCTTCTGCTGTAGAGGTCTCTGGAGGGGCGGCATTGATGGGTCTGGCCAGCTCAGTAAGCAACCCCATAAGGTTTGCATTCTTTTCTTTCTCCGCTTTGAGCCTCTGGGTCTCCTTTTCATATCGGGCCTCTACTGCCCTTGCTGCCTCCTTCAGCAAATCTACCTCACCTTGTTTTCCCCTTTTGCCCAGGGATACCTCTGCAACATTGTAATCTGTGGGGTCTACGATTGTTTCATCAGCGTCTGGGGGAGGTGTTTCCACAACGACAACTGTCTCTCCGCCCGGACCAGTTCGTAGAGTATGAACTATCTGGGCCTTCTTTTCTTTTGGTGGGGCCTGAGCTAGGGCCATCATTTCAGCCAAGGAGGGAGGAATCACCGGTGCGGACCGAGCTTTTCTCTTTTTTCTCTCTATCAGCCACTAAGGTGGGAGAGGTGGCCTTCCTGCCAGGATTTGTTCTTCTGATTCCTTCCCGGTATGCGGTGGCTGTTGCTCCCTGATGGTATGGACTTCATCTGTCCCTCTCCCTGCCTCAACTTCTTCTACAACAATATCCTTTTCAATCTCCATCTCCTCAGCCTGGTCCTGCATGTTTATTGTTGGGTCTTGACCCTAGTAGGCTTCCTGAGGGATGTCTTCTTCAAGCTACTTTTATTGTTCTTCTTGGTCTTCTTCTACCGGAGCCTCTTCTTCTGTCAGCACTTCCTTCGGCAGTATGGTAGGTGTCAGGCCAAGATTTAAAGTTTGAGCCGCCGTGATCACCCGCCCAAAAGAGGATCCTGGGAGTAGCCCTTTGAACGTGGCGGCTGGGGTAACGGTTATTTCTGAAGGTCCGGGTCCCCCAGCAGATGTCGTTTGTTCACTTAGTTTTTGTTGGTCCACTCCCGGACGTTGCATTGCTTGAGCCCCGGAGATAATCCCCGGTTCCTGATCCTTTTCTTCTACCTGCTGCTCTTGTTGTGCAGCCCTTTGTTCGATATTTGGGACTTCTATCCCTGCTTGTGTATCGTCCCCTTGCAGATTCCCAAACTCATCGGTTGCAAATACATCATCAAATTCCTCTTGCAAAGGGGGACTGGCTGGGACCACTACAGGTTCTATTTCTTTCTCCGATTCCAGGGAATTGGAAGAAAGGATCTCTACTTCCCAGGGGAGGGATGCCGTTGGCGCTGGTTCTGCCTTGGGCTATTTTATGTGCTTCCTCTTCCTTTGAGTTACCAGAGGGGGTCCCGCATCTTTTATTGCCGCTGCTTCCAGCGGATCCACCCCCGTCGCCTTGAACATTAAGGCTGCCAATGATGGGGAGGAAGGAGGATGAAGTGGCCCGGTCATTAATGGTGGGGTGGCCAGCTTCGTAATTAACTGTTCCCTCATTTGCTGGGAAGCTGCCACCGACTGCTTTATTTGTTCCCATATGGGGACTTCTTGGGCGGAAGGGGTTGTAGCTATTTTCTTCCCTTTGTCTGCACCTTGCGAAGAAGTCCCGGCCCCCGGGGTCAATCTTGGTACTGGTGGTGGAGTTAGCTTTGGTGCCGGCTGGGCTGTCCGGCGAGTAATCCCGGGGCACACTTTCTTGAAGTAGGCGTGGCTTCGCTCTACTACTTCCCAGGTGAAGTCTTCAATTGTGGGCTCTTCCTGGACTGCCCAATTTACCAGTGGAAGGGCTCTTTTGTCAATCCCCTTTTCTTTGTACTGGGGATCTTTGATGGGGGCGGCGTCTGAGAAGTCAGCTAGAAATTTTCAGAGCCAAAGCTTCTGCGTCATTCTGGCTGTCATCCTAACATAGTACCTGCTCCGCACCTCTATGTCATCTTGGAAATCTGCCCAAAAATCCTCCATATGTATTTGATGGGGCTCTAAAGCCTGGGGCAGTGCCGTTGTAATTCGGCCATGCAGATTAAAATTCTTTTGTGCCAGATAGAACTCTTGTAAGTTGTAGCTTTTTAACTCATTGTCTGCCTCCTTCGCGGCGGCCAGACTGCATGTGTAGTTCCCACATGAGATTGGGAATGAGACGTTTGGGACCTTCTTGAGGGCCAAGAAGGTGTGTAGCTCCATTATTTGCCGGCAATATTCCAACAGCACGATCTTGTCCCCGCAGTGCCTGGGCAACAAGTAGGGTTTCCCAAAGAAGTCGGCAACCCTAATGTATGAGTGTTGTTGGAATTGAACATAGTAGTGTCCATAACTACTGACTAATTTCATCACCTCAGTGGACAGACAATATCCGGCATCCCAGGTTGGTGTAAGCAGATGGTAGTAAACAAACACGTCCTTTACTCGACAGAAACTGGGGAAATTGGCTTCCCATTGAATTTGTGGGAAATGGTCCCATGGTGCCTTTTGTCCCAGGCCAATCCCGAGTACTCTGTCAGTGAGCAGGCCGTGAGAGTGGGGCCTTTGTTGCGCCAGGGCCCAGAAAATGTAAGAAGACATATAGAACTTCTTCTTTTGGTTCAGTTTCCGGAACCCAGAATCGACGTGATTGGAAATTATGGTGGCCTAGTCGAAGAATCCTTCCTTGGTGGCGATGCCAAGGAGGAAATAATACATCCATTTTGCAAATTTCTGGGCGGAGGGTTGCCCGAAGACACGGGCCAATGCTATCATCCCCATTTGGATGCTCTCTTTGAATTCAGAGTGGGGAATCTCTATCTTCATTCTTTTTGGGTCCCTCTTTGGGACCTTGAGCCAGTGGGTATTCATGTATACCCGGGCAACATCCTCCAATTGTGTAAATTGCTTTAAGACATCAGTCCTTGTGACCACCGAGGCCTTGGAAAATTGTGGGATCCCCAGGCTTGCTTGGAAGGTGACTGGGTCGAGAGACACCAGTGGAGTGGGGTACCCTGTGGGTTCCGTGGGTGCAAGCATGACGGCCCAGACAGAAGAGTTGTAGTGGCTTGCCAATGTTAGGATAAGCTCCGGAGATTGCACGGAGCACAGGAAACAGGTCACCTGGAGGATTCCAGAGTTCCCGAAGTTGATCGCCAATGGATCTCCAGCCTGTCGCTAGATGTGCATTATCTTCACCAAGGCCTGCATTTCTGCCCAGGTCCCGACATTGGTGTCGGTCATCAGTTTTACCTTGGACTCAATCTTTGAGCCCACAATCTTATTATCTTGTACAAACTTCATGGTGAGGGGCAGCTTTTCCAGGGCCCTCTCTATCTTTGACTTTGCGGTGGCCCTAGTCTCCGTTGCGGTTGGTAGTTTCGGGCTTCCGAGTGGAGATGATGCGGATGCTTCAGACATGTTTGGGATATGAAGTCTGGGAACCTGCAAGACAAGACGACCGTCAGAATACACTTATTAAAATAATTATTCCGGGACCCGGAGAATTTACCACCGTGGTGTTTTGCCTTCCTAAAAAGTTAGTATCATGCAAAGGCAACCAAAAAGCAAAACATATTATAAACTTTAGATATTACACATCCGGGTCTGGAGATTTTATCACACTTGGTAAAGACACAGGATGGGTGGTGGTAAAAAGGCCCGAGGTCTGGAGAAATAACCGTTAGCAAAGATGAACGAAAGAGCAAGTTGTCAAGCGCACGTGGGCGCCACGTGCGTTGGCATTAAATGGATGTGATGGCGATGACAACGGAGCCAACTGTCTGAACGCGCGAAAAGGGAAAGCCACTTGGCTGGAATTAATTATGCGCATGGGAAATAAATGAGGCTCTGACAACCTTGATGGAGGAGAGAGAAAAACTGCCTATTTGAAACTGGCCACGAGCCGAGTTTCAAACAGGTGGTTTTCTGCCTCGAAGCGAGTTCAAAGTCGAAAACCAGAAGCACAGGCGACTTGACCAGCTGGTCAAGCCACCTGGAAGGATATACATGGAGCTGAGGGATATATACATGAAAATAAGGAGATATATATAAGGGTTACATACAGCTATGTACATATATACATGAATATACATCCCGGGGCGACGCCCGTGGGAAAACCAGACAAAGCAAAATGCATATATATAACCATTTACATTATTTACGCAATTTACAGACTTTACAGACAAACGACTTCCGCACAGAGGGTGGACAACCCTTTGGCAAAGCCGACCCACCAACGGGCGGCAAAACCAGAAGACCACAGACCAAACAAGACAGAGAAGCAAAACAAAACAAAAAACAAACAAAACCAAGCAAACCCAAAGAAAAACCAGAAAGCGGAAGCAAAACAGGGAGGAGGAAAGGCAGAAATGCCAACCTGAGAGCGCAGAAGGCGGAGGAGGAGGAATGATTACCGAGGAAACTCTGCAACAACCCGAGTCGTCAAACTATCAGAATCACCACCATGAAGTGCTTGTACTTGCCTGAGAACGACAGAAGGTGTTAAGCTTTGAAAATGACTAACTCTCTGCAAATGCTCTATTAATTGCTTTAAAATTGCTCTAATTCACTCTAAGGTTTTAATCGCGGTAAGTGTGAAAATGACAGGTAAGTTCTATTTATACCCACAGTAAAACAATCCTCCTCCTCCGGCAATTCTCAGACGAGCGAAACCTCCGGACTCCGGGCGCGGGGATTCCTTGTGATGATATTCCTAAGAACATCATAGCGAAGAATCCCGGAGTTCGGAATCAGGCCTCCAACAAAGACAACCTCCGAGACCGGAATCCCAGAGGAGAAAACCAACAAACAAAACAACACACCGGGGAAGAAAACCCCGGAGAGAGAAAGAGAAGAAAGAAAAAGAAAGAAGGCAAAACCGCAAGCAAAAGCAAACCAAAGCAAAAAAAGGGGGACCCAACATTTTGCACACAAAATGTAGGGACGGGGATGCAGGGCATAACAGAAGCTTTACTTTACATTTAATTAATTTTTTATTTTATGTATGCATGCATTCAAATTTAAAAAAAAAAAATTTATGCATGCATCCTTTAGGATTTTTTGATCTCCTTTATTAAGGATTGATCTCATTGTAATAATTCTAATTGATTTATCAATTATTCCTTCATTCTAATTGTTTATGCACTTTCTTTTTTGAGGATTTTCTCTTGTACGTGGCAGGTTATTTGCATGCAGGTGATTATTGGGCTTGTGAGAATTCACCAATTCTTGAATTCTAACACATTAGACTAAAACCAAAGAGCTTATGAAATAACTGTCTATTTAATTTTTATTGAAGTGTAGGATCACAAGTCATGACCAATATCAAGAAACAAGCAAATTGTATTTGAATTAGAAGAGCATCTCATCAAAAAAATACACAAGATGTCAAATAAAATGTAACATATTTAATTAAGAGGGTTTATCTCAAATCTGTTAAAAAAGATCTAGTTAGAAGTTATGTTTTAGCTGCTAACTTGCATACTTCTTATTTAAAAAATGAACACTATTACTTTGGATCCACTTGTTGATTTTGTTAGTGCTTGTATCTTTAGTTGTATGATCATTTAGAATACATATAATATAAGTTGATTAATAATAATATATATTATATTATTATTAATCATATGAGATTTAATATTTAATATTAAATCTATTATTCTAAAGTAATAATTGATTGATGAAACATTATAAGATTAATTAAATTATCTTGAATAGACATGTCCCATGAAGGGACATGTCTCTCCTAGCCTCTTTCCTAATATAAAAGAAAGATAGATCGTTGCATTTGGAAAATACATACCATATACAATCTAGGCAGTACTATTACATTTGTAGTAATCTTATAACCTTAACATGGTATCAGGGCCATACTGCAAATGTAGAAGATAAATACACTCTGAAAACAACATAGAGAAGAAATTGTGAGAAGTCTTCTCGACAAATAACAGTTGGCCAATGCCAGAAAAGACCAAGGAAGGACTGCTCTTCATTTGGCATGTCATTATACAGATAATGTAAGAATTATTGAGATAATCCTTTAATACAGTGAAAACATGATGTTCGGGATAAGGAAGGTCACCCCCCCACTATGCAGTGGAGAACGAAAACAAAGATATTATCGATGTATTGATTGAAGGAATCAGCGATGATATAGTGAAAGACCTGGTCAATGTTGAGACAGACAACACAAAACTTTTGTGGAAGCTACTGCCGGTATCAAATAAATCATTATAGTCTTATTTTGATAAGGTGGACCCTGTGTAGTTTTTGAAAGAGTTTGCCTTGCAAGGAAATTTATAAGTTATTGTAAAACTCTTAGAGGTGGGTGCATATCCAATGTCGAGGGACCGAACAACTTTGCACTATGCTTCAGAGGTTAAAGATGAAAATAACACATACAACTTATCTTCATTAATGTTTGACAAGTGTTCAAGCAAATATATTCTATGCCTTAAACATAGAGATGGTCTACCGAACCAATTATTATTTCAAGGCGATCTTGAACACAAGGTCATTCGATATCTTTACCATTGATTGGCAATATTCATACTTAGACATTGAATGTAAATAATTCCTTGCGATCCTCATAAAACATAATAACACAGTACAAACTTGATAATACATATAAAGACAATGATATGCTCAAAAATCCATGTGCGTGATAAAATTTTTCCAGAGTACGCAATCAAACCAATATTAGGGCCCGTTTGTTTCCTAGAATATGCTTGGAATTGACATTATCTAATTTCGGATAATACCAAATTCCATGTTTGGGTCCATGAAGAAAAATGGAATTGGAATTACAAAATTCCCATTTTGGGGGAAAATAGGAATATCATCTTCCACCTAAATAGGTGGAATTGGAATTTCGAATTCCAATTCCATTTTTATTTAACCAAATGTTATTTCTTGTCGGGTCCGCGTGAGGAAATAGAAATGAAGGCATGTCATTTTATCAGGCATAGGGTTTCATTTTGCAGGAACTCCATTGCATCTATGTCGGCTGCGAGCGACGGTTGGAGGGCATCTGTGTTGGCTGAGAGAGGTAAGTTACCAGTACTATCGATTGCATCTGTGTTTTCATGGAAGCTCTTTTTTCTTTGAATGAGGGTGTTGTATTAGATGTACCAATATAATATTTGCACATTCTAGTATCTTTTCAAGACAAATATAGATTGCTTATGCATCAGTTATACGCAAAGCACTTCATAGGTCAATTGTGTTGATCTTGTGAGCAGTCATGTTCCACAGTTTGTGTTATAATGAATATAATTTCGTTCACACAAATCATTAGTTTGAAAAGACATAAACACAAATTATCCTCATAAAAAAAAGTGTAAATTAATGAATACACAATGCCCCAAATATGCATACGATAATGCTATCTTAGAAAGATTGTCGAAATTAATGCATACCAAGTGCTGCTAGTTCCAAATAACTGTTGTGGCCAATAAATGTTGTATCAATGAGACTCATAAGAGGCCCACATAGCCATATTCCAAGAGTAGGCCCCATCAATAGGGCGATACCCTTCATTTGTTGCCACATATTCTGATACTTCTCCAAGTCTAATCGAGTCACACTGTGTTCTTCCAATTTCTCATCCTTGGCAGCATTTAGGGCTAGATTTTCATTGTGGCCCTCTTCAGTTGTAATCATGTCCTTACCATTGGGTACATTTTCCTTCAATTTCATTAACTCTAGAGCATTCCCCAGTTTGATATCTGTACTGAATTCAGTACATTTGTCAGAAATCTAGTAATCATTTTCATTGGAAATGCAAGAGAGCCTGACCCGGCTGTACCTTTCTTCCCCACATATTTTTTGATTTGAATTCCTGTGCTGCAAATTACTAATATTTTGTGAGACATTTTGGATGGTCATTAATTTCTTGACAAAGTAATTTCTCTTGGTATAATTACTCAGAGCATCCTCCTTCCTTCCCATGACATTTTTCACATTACCCAACAGAATCTGCACAACAAAACTTATAGGCTTGATCTGCATGGGAGTATCCTCTTTCTCTAATTTTTCCAACATCTTGTTAGCCCTATTCAAATAGCCCAAACTCTCCCCAAACTTAGCTAGTGCATAATGTACAGAGCCCATGAGATGAAGAGACATGGCAGGAAACACAAAGTGCTATGTTAGACACCACCAAATTTTTTTATTTATTTTTTCTCAGTTTGTCAATATAATTTTTCCTTCTTTGTGGAGTCAAGTGTAGTCCCTATAAAAGTATAGAAATGATAGCCTCTTGTCAAAAGTGTGATTGACTTGACTCTTCTATAAATATAATTTTGTGTTTGGCAAGAAGATTCACAATCTTTTTGAAACTTTTGAACTTAATTAGCTTTCCACCTGTATTGTAGCTTGGTAACACTTTTGACATTTGCAAATATGTAATTGATTTATCCTTTATTATCTTGTGAACTCTACAGCTAGTGCTTGCATGCACTAATTGATAATTTTGATGAGCCTTGTGGTGGTTGTTAGTGTGAAAAATAATATTTATAACCTATACAATTAGTTTCACAATTAGTGGGATCTGTGTAAAATGATTTTTTTCAGTATCCTTCACTTGATTGTAATGAAGACTCTTTTTTACTAGGTTTTTACTACTTTGGTTTTTGAAATTCACAACTGATTGGTGGTGCTGTAATCAGTAGCTTAATGAGAAATGCTACTCTCAACACATGACAAGGAATGAGTACATATGCACAATCAAAAACTGTGGAGGATGTGGTACAACTAATGTAGGGCCTCTTACTTTTGCGTCATTTGAGTTCTTAGCATATGTGGTATGTGTTTATAAAGAGAGAGAAAGTTTTGATATGTGTTTGCTCTTACATATAGCTTTCTTTATATAGAACAGTTACACAATAATTGTATTAAAACCCTTATAAACCAATCACTAGAGCAAATACTCCTTCCCCTGGTTTTTTGCAGGATTCCCCAGTCCTCAGCTTCTTAACAGACAGGGGAGTTGGCATGGTGGGTTCTAAGAGCAATTTGAATAAGATCTTCATCTGTCAAATCACTCACTCAATCAAACTTCCTACACAAAGCCTTTTGCAATGATTAGAAGCCCTTGAATTGAAGCACCCGCCAGTAAAATCTTATAATCCTCCCCTGTTTGGTAGTTCTATGAATACAATATAAAATATTTACATTAGTATACATTTGGTGTCATGATAAATTGCTAAGAAAGAATGACTATTATCTGGATGATTTGCATTATTATCCTTTTGCTCACTAGTGGTTTGTTCATTTGGATATGGTAAAACATGTGGAGGATGTGGTATAGCCCATGCAGGGCCTCTTACTTTTGCATTGTAATCAACAATCTCATAATTAATGAGAAATTTACAAGTCCATGTCGTTACTTTCACTCTTATTCGGGTAACATAAGAGTAATGTTTAATAATGCAAACACAAATCCTAGTGTTAGCTTAGCAATTTATCATGACACCAAATGTATATTGATGTAAATTTTTTAATTTCCACATGATTATTTAATTCCACATGATTATTTTAATTTCCACATGATTATTTTAATTTCCACATGATGAGTATCAAGGGCTTCTAATCATTAATTAATTTCCACATGATTATTTACATAATGATGCAAAATATTAAATATTTATCATTGTAACAATTATGACTATTATAATATTTAATACAATTATTACTTGAGTTTTTACTTGCAAATAACTTGCTCTCTCTCTCTCTCTCTCTCTCTCTCTCTCTCTCTCTCTCTCTCTCTCTCTCTCTCTCTCTCTATAAACACATACCACATATGGTAAGAACTCAAATGATGCAAAAGTAAGAGGCCCTGCATGGGCTGTACCACATCCTCCACATGTTTCCCCATATCCAAATGAACAAACCATTAGTGAGAAAAAGGATAATAATGCAACTCATCTAGATAATTGTCAGCCCATGCAAGGCCTCTTACTTTTGCATCATTTGAGTAAATAGTCAATTAGTACAGAATACTAAACAATAATGCAACTCATCCAGATAATAGTCATTCTTTTATTGTTTGTCATGATAAGAGTTCTTGAATTTGTCTTGCTAAAAGAGAAGGTACTGCACAAGGACTGAGACAAAGGATACTTATACTAAAGAAAAGAATGACTATTATCTGGATGAGTTGCATTATTATCCTTTTTCTCACTAGTGGTTTGTTCATTTGGATATGGGAAAACATGTGGAGGATGTGGTACTGCCCATGTCGTTACTTTCACTCTTATTCTCTTTAAAAGTAGGATGCATCTAAATATATAAAACACTAGTTATCTCTCTTCAAAATTTAGACTTGGGTGTTTTCTTATGGACTCTCCATTATGTTCCTCTCCTATGGTGTTTGCTGATTGGTTTGTTCCAGTATGTTTAAAGGTAATTGATGGATCTTATTGGTGATATAAAAGTTCAAGGAGAGATTATAAGGAGGAGAAGAGTCATTCCTATTGTTGTAGTTGTTCTTGCCACCCTTGCCGCAACCATAGCATCGTATGCAAAAGAAGGTAGTGGAAAAATTTGTAAGCGCCAAAGAGATGTAATTCCCTTTTATAAGCGTATTATCGACTCCAATGAGATAGATTGCTTTGACCAAATACACATGATTAGATGAGCCTTATTTAATCTAGTTAATATTTTAAGGCAAAAAGGAAGCATCAGAGATACAGAAAACCTCACGTTAGAAGAACAATTAGTCATGTTCCTCCATACCATTGGCCACAATCTGAGGAATCGTAAGATTGCCCATAACTTTGGGCACTCCGGAGAGACAGTAAGTTGATACTTCCACAAGGTCTTGAGGGATATCTTAGCACTCCATGTGGATTATTTTATACCCCCTAGTCCAAACACTCCTCCAAAAATTAGTGGGAAGAACCGTTTTGATCCATACTTCAAGGTATATCTCCTAGTACTTCAATTTTGTTTGATAGAGTTGTAATCCTATTATCGTGTGTTCATTACATTATTGTGAACTTTGTGACTATAGGATTGTGTGGGAGCAATTGATGGATCCCATATACCAGTCACTATCGATGTCAACATACAAGCTAAATATCGCGATAGAAAAGACAACTTATTGCATAATGTTATGGGAGTGTGTTCATTTGATTATAAGTTTCAATACATCCTTGCTAGTTGGGAAGGGTCTACTGTAGATAGTCGTGTTCTAGCTTTGTCTCTCTCGAGATCGAATCCATTGGTAGTCCCCCCAGGTATGTAAAATATGATTATATAGTGAAGCATATGAAAAATAACACAACATTATAACAATATACTTTATTTTATGTAGGAAAATATTATTTGGTCGATGTTGGATATCCAAATGTATCAGGATTTCTTGTGCCTTATCGGTGTACATGTTACCACCTAAAGGAGTTTTCAAGAGAAAACCCAATTAACACGCTAGAAGAGTTGTTTAAACATTGACACTCCTCGCTCAGGAATGCAATAGAGCGTACATTTTGGATTTTGAAAATGTGTTTTCCTATCCTAAAGCATGCGACGTCATATCAAATCATGACACAAACAAAGATTGTTTTGGCATGTTGCATACTACACAACTTCATTACGATAGAGGATGATCTTCCATCCGAGGTAGAAATTGAAGAGGAAGATGGTCATGATTGGATAGATGTCCCAATGCTGGAGACATATGGGATGAGCCAGTGTGACAGAGATGATTGGGGGAAATTTTGAGATGAAATAGCAAGAAGGATGTGGGAAGACTATAGATCTCGATCTTAGTCATTTGAATAACTACTATGACAGTGTTTAAACTTTAATGTCAGATTTCATAATTTTCACGAACTGATATATGTACTTAAAAATTGGGGAGTCTATTTTATATTACTGTTGTTATCATATATTCAGTCATGTCATGTTATATTAACTGTTGTTATGACATATTTAGTGTTGTCGTGTTATATTCAATGTTTTTATATTTAATGAGTTGGCATGTTATATTTATTATTGTTATATTTCATGATGTTATATTTAATGTTGTTATATTTAATGTTTTCATGTTATATTTAATGTTGTCATGTTATATTTAGTGTCCTTATGACATATCTAGTGTTGTTGTGATATGTTACAATTGACATCATTATTAGCTGGTGTGTGTGACTCGGGTATGTCATACATGGATCTATTGATGAGCATGGATGCTGACATTCAAGGTAGCCATCGAGCTTCTTCTTCTTCTTGCAAGAAGGTTTTGTGGACAAAAGAAATGGAACGCAAGTTTTTAGACTTGCTCCACGAGCAAGTGCAACTTGGAAAAAAGGCTGAAGGGGGTTTCAAAAAAGAAGCTTGGACCGTCATTGAAAGGAGGTTCAATGCAGAGTTGAAAATGAACTTATCCAAGGATAACTTCAAGAACAAGTTGAAAAATTGGAAGCAAGGGTGTAGAATAATGAAAGACTTGAAGAATACAAGCGGTTTTGCGTGGAATGAGAGTACTCAATCTATGGATGCCGATGATAGTGTTTGGGATGAGTTATTTAAGATAACATGGTCTTAAAATATCTTCTTTTAAGTTGAATATATACTTACTGATGAAAGACAAATAATTAATTCAATCGTTATGCCATCATACAGAGAAAGGAATTTAAAAATGCCAGAGTGTATAAGAGGCAGTCGTTTATATACTACAATGAATTAGCCTTCATTGTGGGGAATGATATAGCTGAGGGAACCACAGCTGCAAAAAATCAAGAGATAGAAGAAGGGAACCTTATGGACAAGGCTGTAGATCTCAATGACGAGGAAGATGCCACTTATCATGGTATCGATAGTGCATATTTTCAGTCTACTACTGATTTGGCTGATGATGGTATCGATACACCTACATCGAACCAATTTGGTGCAAGTGGCAGAGAGAACCCTTTAACATCACTGGCAAGGAGGCCAAAGAGGAAGAAGTCAAGCATGGTAGGTTCCATGGATGCAATTTGTGTAGTGATCATAGATTTGGGTGCAGGCCTTAGAGAGCCTCTAAAAATAGAAAACTCTACTTTGAAAATTGATGAAGCTAATGTGTATAATGCACTAAAATCCATCCCCGATCTTACCCAAGGTACTATGATTGATGCATATGAGCATTTTTGGGTGACCCTGCAAAAGCTAGAGGGTTCTTGAGAATGAATGGCAGGGAGAGAGACGCATCCATTACATAGAAGTTTGGAGGACTCTAGTTAGGATGGAAAATATTTTGATACAATTCTGTGTTTATTTGATACATTGCACACCTAGTTAGGATGGAAAGTATTTTGATACAATTCCGTGTTTATTTGATACAATTTTGTGTTTATTTGATACATTGCACACCTAGTTAGGATGAAAAATATTTTGATACAATTATGTGTTTATTTGATACAATTCTATGTTTATTTGATACATTGCACACATAGTTAGGATGGAAAATATTTTGATACAATTCTGTGTTCATTTGATACAATTCTATGTTTATTTGATACAATTCTTTGGTGTTTTGGAAGAGAGACCTTATTCTTTTTGTGTCCTTTGCAATTGATTGTGTGAGTTGCTCTTCTTGAAGAGAAACAATTGATAGTAGTGCTTGCATTAGTAGAACAACATCTAACCTTGCTCATCCTCTGGCGTTGTTACAAATATATAGTTTTGTCTTAGTTCTCTCTTTACTTTTATCATAGGAAGCAAAAAATGGAAATTAGTACTCCAGAAAGGACATTAGCAGTAGAAATTAACAAGAAGAGAGATCATGAATCAAAACAAACAGAATATAGAGGCATGGAAAACACCTACCATAGAGAAATGCCATCTCTTTTGTTGAAGCTTAACATCCTTGAACTTCTTTTCATAGTTGTCAACTAGTTGGCTTTGTCTGTTGTCTTCCTCATGTGAGTCATTGAAGTCCTCATTCACTTTGTCCAAGTGCTTGCTTATTTTGGGAATGCCTTGTGAGCTATGACAGTGGCCTCTAGAAGGTGCCAATTTAGTATACATTGTAAGAAGAATTAGAATCAAATACAACTCCATTGGATACACATTTTGAAACAGAACAATTATCAACATTCACATTTGTGTGACAATGCTTTAGTCTCATATCTGGACTAGGCACACTTTTTGGCTGGCCTCTTTTTGTTTTAGGAGTGAGATTTGAATCTTAATCACTTGTGGTGATGATTTACTAATATGAAATGTTTAGAAAGTTTTGAGGATCCCAAGGTTTGAATCTACTCCATAAGGTTGCCATTTTTACTCTTTTTAGGATCATCTTCATCAATGTTTTCCATCTCGATATACTTCTCCAACTCTTGGATCTAGTCTAGGAATAGATTTGGCTTGAGTTTGCCTAATATATTGACTTAGACCCTGTAGCCTTGTCTAGTCACAACTTCAATGAGCCTTTTCATAGATTTCATCACCCTAGCAACATTTCCCTGGTTTTCGTGTTCCCCTTCGAACTCATCTAGACTTAATTTGGCTTTAATTCCTTGTACCACCCAAACCATTCATCAACATTTCTTTGAGGACCTACATTCCTCCCGCTCCTTTCTAGTTCATGTGGACTCTGCTCTGGGCCATTGCAAACTACTTTGATACAAATATGTTGCAAGATTTATGCTATGCACTTTATTATGATCCTTTGATTATATGTTGTAATGTTTATGTAATTAAATGTAGTAAAGATGGTACGGTGCATTATTGATATAGGGTTGATGGCTCTTGTCAATGTGCCAAATTATCAATGTGGTGGTGGGCAGTGCATGTTGAAGACTTCACGGACACAGAGCAACCCTGGATGACAATTTTGGTGCTGCCCAAATAGAAAAAAGGTTGCTAATGCATTTATATTTTATGTTTCTAATATAAATACTATTCATTTTATAATAATAAGTAATGTAGATTGGGTATCGCAGGGAAATAATGGTTGTGGATACTTTAGATGGGTCGACAACGGCCTGTCTGCATCTATCTGCCCATCTCCACTTATCCATGATGAAGGATTTGAGTGCAAATCATGTCAGGCTAGGGAAAATGCTAAAATTATATTTTTGTGATGCCTTCTCTGTATTGTAATCGCATATCTTTGTTGCGACCATATGTGGAGATGAGCTTAGAAATTAGTCAGTTACTATTTTGATGTTGTAACTTGTTTTTTATTTAGTATGGATATGGCATAACTTCTCTTTGCCTGAAATGCGCATCTATATATGATTTACTTTTTTTTAAAAATAATTCTTCTTCCTTTCATGTTTGTGGCTCAGGTGAGCCTCAATCTACTGTCACTCACATGATTTAACATATATAGTGTTTTCTTGGTTAATTTTCTTACTGGACATTCCTTTGTAGAATTCTAACCCACGTTTGTAGAGAAATTTTGAGGTTAACAAAGATATATCATGTATCAATTCATTTAATTGGTCAGGTTTTGATCCGGACAAGCGTCGTTCATTCATGTAAGAATCAAAGGAGGCCAATGAAGGTAATATAATTGATAAGTTTTTTTAAAAAAATTCATACAAAAGTTAGGAGTTGAATGTACTTCATTAGGGGTTACAATTTATTTGTTTTTTTTTCTTTAAAATATTACAGAAATTATGGTACTAACAAAAGAGCAAAGTAGTGGTATGTTCTATGTATGCAGGGTCCATAGACAAAAAACGAGAGTTCAGGCATGAAAGAGCATCAAAGATTCATCAGACTATAAATATTTTAACACTGTATTATGTAAATGAGGAATGCCTCATTAATTTGGTTGTAATTTCAAATCTGCATTATGTAATGAGGAATGCCTCATCCATTTATTTGTAATCTTATCAAGTTTTCTTTTTGGGGCTAGAGCAGAGGTTTTCTCCACCCGGCTCTTTCCTACCGGTGCCCCTAGCGAGCTGGGTTGTAGGCAACTTTTTAAAAAAAATAATTAATAAAAGAGATGTCTTGTTTATAATGATGCCTTGTGTATTTTGAAGTTTTTTTATTTTACAAAATAAAAAAAATATTTAAAAAAATGATACAAAATGTTAAAATTTAAAAATACTTATAAACACAATTTTATTTGAAAATATTATAAAATGAACCAAATTAAAAAATATGTTTGTTTTTAGTGGTCATAGAAAAATAAAATAATAATTAAAAAACTCCTACAAAATGTCAAAAACATAATTATATTTTTCAAAAATTTATAAATTAACTATATATACAAAGAAATTAAATAATAAAATAAATCACTATTCAGAGTATATTCCAATTCCAGGGCTTATTCCAATTCTAGATTGTGGCACCCAAACCAGAAAATGCATCTTCCTAGTCATCTTCCGGGTGAACCAAACGGGTCCAACCCATATTCTGGAAATCATTTCGAGAATACGTATCTTCCAAAATTGCACGATCTTCCAGAATTGGCCATATCCAGGATATGGTATTCCAGTACCCAAACGTTATTGTCGTCTTCGAGGACACTACTTATTGAGCATAGCATTCTGTACAATAGGGGTTTGGCGACTCTAAGAGAGACGAATACCCGAATAATAGGATGGAGAGATTTCATTAGTGAAACTGCAATTTCTTAAATAATCATCAATAATTTTTATCGGGCATTCCATGGAAGCAAGATATAAAGCGTTCTTTCAAAACAAAAGGCAATCCATGGTCAACGATTACTACCTAAGATTTATTGATATTATGTTAAAAAAAAAAACAATGATGGAAGACCACCTCAGCAATAATGATATACTTAGAGATTACATTAGAAAGAAAATACTATGAATATTCTTCATGACGAAGAGCTTTAATATTCACCGTGACGAATATTTGATTGCGCAAGTATATGCTAGTCAAAGGTTGCGGCTATTCTTTTATTAGTTGATCAATTATCAAAAGTTAAACCCTTGAAACATTATGATCTTTAGTGGTCCCTAACACTATTATTTGAGAAATAATGGAATCCACTTCATACCAGTTGACTACTACGTGAATAAAGGAAAAGATTCTATTTGATATTGTCAAAGGCTGCATTTGATGAAAGGAAGAAGTCATTTTCCAACCAAGAAGAACTTGTAACAGGCCATTGAGTCTACTGGAGTTTTTGAAAGTTGACACTTTTATAATACTATTACAATGTTTAGAAGTGATCAATAAGGTCAAATTGCATACCTTGAAGGATTTTGCTATTAATCTCACCTAATTGAAGCTTGGCGTTGTTGGAAGGCAAACATCACTCAGAAGTTTTTCGTAATCTTCCCAATTTGTGGAAAAGGACATTACACACTGTGAGTGTGGAAACTCAGAAGCATTCTTGTTAACAGTCGCTAAACAACAGACAAGGGAGATGGAGTTTAGTGGAAGAAGTTTCCAAAGGAATGAAATATATATTTGACTACAAGAGATAAGTATTTTTTATGATTTTTATCATGAATTTTATGTAGTTAATTAATGTTATAACAATGAGATAGAAAATTGTATATGCATCTATCATTGGTATTTCCGTTTGGGATAATTTAGTTTTATGAACTATTTAATGCTTTCCAGACTAACCGAGAAGAATAAGAGATTGTATTAAAGGGAGAAATAACTTGATGCTTGCAAGTCATGAGACTGAGTTGATCGATGAAAATTGTTCTCAAAGAAGAAGAGTTTGTACAGATTATGATCAGTTTCCTCAAAGAGGAGAAATTAACATTCATAAGAATTCTGACAAATTCATCGGAGGCAACCTTGAACGAAGAGGTTAGGAGGTTAACACATGTACTTGGAGCTTCAAAAGGGAGCCACATTAATCATGAATGCCTGGTGTTTCCAAGCCTGGGGATAAATCCATAGTTTATTACATTCACTTATGTTGGAATCAGACAAGTACACTTGTGTACAGGAAATTGCTTCTGTGGATAATCTTATGATCAAAATTTCAACTTGATCATGTAGGAGATGATAAGAGTCTCTTGAAGCAAGATATTTTCATGACTGGGGCCATGTATGGTTTCGTAATAGAGGGAGCTACTAGAGGATCTCCCAAATTTTTTTTCAAGGATCATAATCATTGTGACTGAGAGTGGCAGGCCATATCGAGATGGTTTCCCTGGTGACCAGGAAACTATAAAAAGCAAAAGGATTGAAATTCAAATGATGTAGTTACATGTATATGTGCTAGAAATCTATTATGCAAATATCTAAGTCATGACATTCATAGATAGATGGATAATTTGTTGGATCAAAGGGCATTCAAGAAAAGAGCTTAATGCAGACTAAAGAACAAAGACACGACTTGCTCGCAGAAGGTTGATAGTAGATTGAAAGGGAGTCAGATAGTTCATCTAAAAGAAACCTTGGAAGAGGAGGTCAAGAGGTTTTTGCAAGACCTCAAAATTTAAAGGGAGCATCTAGAGGATTTGATTCATTATGATCTCCATGTGATTTGGTCATATTGGTTTAGAGGGAGTAAAAAATGGAGATGTTTTTTTACAATCAAAGGATTATGGTAGGACTATGGTTGAAATGCCTTTATGCTAAATCCTACATCATGATATTCTTGTATGACTTGGGGTTCACCAAGAGTGATGCAAACTCTGCTAGAGAGAAGGTTGTGTACTTTCAAGATGAACTTGGTATATTGGAGAATGAAGTCTTAAATGAAAAGGAGTTTCAACATCTGTGATCTATTATTTTGTATGTTATTGCATTCTTCTCTTTGAGAGAGAAGTCTAAGGTGAAAGCCCTTGTTTCCACCCTCTGGGACGAGCCCTAGTGGATCCAACCTCTAAGATGAGTCAAGGTGGATGTCATGTGTGTGACTCCATGACTTTATGGGCCCACCCATCATGTGTACATTTTAAAAAGGTGACAAATTTTTGGTTAATGAACACTTGTATTTAACATTATAAGGTGAGGATCTTGTAATGTTGATATCATGCTGACTTGGTATCATCTTGATTCATGGATGTGCCATTATTCATTATGGTAGACACTATGTGATGTAATGTAGGTGCACATACCATAATAGGGGTATATAAGGAGAATGTAGTATTCTCGAGCATATTATATCCTTCATATCATGCGTTAGGTGATATGTAAAACTTGGTATCATGTGTTAGGTGATTCCTCGTATCACATGTTAGGTGATATGTAAAACTTGGTATCACATGTTAGGTGATTCCTCATATCACGTGTTAGGTGATATGTAAAACTTGGTATCATGTGTTAGGTGATTCCTCATAACACGTGTTAGGTGATATGTAAAACTTGGTATCACGTGTTAGGTGATTCATCATATCACGTGTTAGGTGATAAGTAAAACTTGGTATCACACATTAGGTGATACTTCATATGATGATTTATGTAATACTCTATACCACGAGTTAGGTGATACTTCATATCATGAGTTATGTTATAGGTGATACTCTGCATCACGAGTTAGGTGATATTTCATATCACAAGTTATGTGATATGTGATACTCTGTATCATGAGTTAGGTGATACTTCATATCACGAGTTATGTGATATGTGATACCTTGTATCACGAGTTAGGTGATACTTTGTATCACGAGTTATGTGATATGTGATTTCTTAGCATCCATATGGATTGTATTAGGATCCTTCCGAACTTAGTATTACATATTGACTGGACCGTATGAGACATGTCATGTAGTGACATGTCTCTACGTAGACTCAGTATCCATATGGAAGACACCATGAGACATGATGTCGTTGCACATACCATGGATATTTATGAGCTATGGTGAATATCACATGACTTGATATTCCTGCATATATCATATCTCCTGATATCACAATGAGGTGATTTTGCCTCTCTTTCAAAATTAATGGATTTATCGTAGCTTGCATCTTGATGGATTTTATCTTCTCTAGTTAAGAGCGAGTGTTGATGTTTTGTGTAGCTACGGTGAGGGTCATAAGTGTTGACATAGAAGACCACTACACATTCTATTTGATCATCCTCCCTAGCTAAGAGGGAGTGTTAATGTTTGTATCTTTAGTCGTATGATCATTTATAATACATATAATTAAAGTTGATTAATAATAATATATATTATATTATTATTAATCATGTGAGATTTAATATATAATATTAAATCTATTATTCTAAATTAATAATTGATTGATGAAACATTATAAGATTAATTAAATTATATTGAATAGACATGTCCCTTTATGGGACACGTCTCTCCTTGTCTCTTTCCCAATATAAAAGAAAGATAAATTATCGCATTTGGAAAATACATACCATATACAATCTAGGCAGTACTACTACATTTGCAGCGATCTTATAACCTTAACAGATTTAGTACTTCTAGAGATGCAATGAGAATGAAGAACAAATTGATTTGTAGGCCACCATGTACTGCACAACTCTTACTAGATTATATTCTTAAGCCATCCCTATTTTGAGTTACCATTTCCATATAGTCAAGTCCCAGAGGACAACTGCAATTACTAGAATGGCTAGATACTCATACAGACAACACCACCTCATTAAGCCACGATATCCCCGCCTTGGAGATTTCATTCCCATGTCACCATCTTTCTGCTTCATGTTTATTGCTTTGTGGATTATATAAAAGGCCAAAATTAATTGGTAAATAAGGGACAATCGATTTGATGCTTGTTTATTAGTGTACAAGATTGCTTTTTTTTTTTTGCCTTTTGAATATTACTTGTTCAAGAGATTTCAATCTCTTGGTTAAGTTTCTATAATTTTTCACCTTTATTATGGAGGCATTCCTTGATGGACTGTTGTTGTTAGAGTTATTACTCTAGTTGCTTAAGCTTTTCTTAGGTGCGTTATTAATTAATCCTTAATTAATAATGTGCAACCTAGTTTTTCCCTTTTAGGGTTTCGTTCACCTTTTTAAGGTTGAACTTTAAATTGTGATTCATTAATTCAGATAATATTTTTGCTCTCACTTTTTGGAGTAACATCTGAGTTTTGCTTTTTCCTTCTTTCGCTTCATTCCTTGTGACAGGTTTTTGCATGCAGCTGGATCTTGGAGT
>MU225826.1:2675293-2705387 GCA_018584345.1 Thuja plicata | reverse complement strand
AGCAGCACGCATTGTACTACTGGCTTTGAGAGAGTCTCTTGAAGTCAGTCTTTCTGTCTTTGCTTGCTTTTATATCTCTTTTTGGGGTAGGGTTTTTCCCACTGGGTTTTCTCTATTTCCCCGGTTCTCAGAGATTTCTTTGTTGTTGGGTACCTGATCAGGCCTTGTTGCCGGGACCCTTTTCTTGCTTTCTTAGTTTTGCTAGGTCAGCTTTCTCCCTGCGTTCAGCTTAAGGGGGGGTGTTAGAGTTATTACTCTAATTGCTTAAGCTTTTCTTAGGTGCGTTATTAATTAATCCTTAATTAATAATGTGCAACCTAGTATTTCCCTTTTAGGGTTTCGTTCACCTTTTTAAGGTTGAACTTTGTAATTGTGATTCATTAATTCAGATAATATTTTTGCTCTCACTTTTTGGAGTAACATCTGAGTTTTGCTTTTTCCTTCTTTCGCTTCATTCCTTGTGACAGGTTTTTGCATGCAGCTGGATCTTGGAGTCGAATCTGATATTTCATCAGTTTCTACAGTTGTGCATACTCTGGTAGCAAAATCTAAAAAATTAAAATTGAAGTAAGCGAAAAGAACTCGTTGTGTGCAAGCCCTAACTCAAGTGTATTGTAAAATACAACATTATGTTTGCATTTTCCATTTTTCCTTTGGGCTTTCCGTCTGATGGTGGAACCAAACCCTAGTAAATAGTACAAAACTTTGCTAAACTCATCAATGGTGTTGCATCTTTAAGAGACCTTCATAATGAGTACATTTAAAACAATTTAATCTTTTTTTTTTCTTCAAAAAGTTCACAATAAAAGATAGGCAAAAAGGTGTATAACGTAAAACCTTAGGGCATTCCACTCAACATTAAATACAATCAAATGACATTTATGTTAGATTCTCTTTAAGTTTGAATTCTAGTGATATCATTAAATTTAGGTCATTATTTTAAAGAATAAGAGAAATTCAACATGGTAAAGAACCTGATGAATTGCATAATCACATAAATGAAAGTGTAGCGACAGACGTTAGAAAAATGTAATAGGGAGATAACTAGAACAAACTAGTTGGGGGTGTGAATCGATCCAAAGCTCTGAGAATTTTAATTGCATCAATATAGATTGTTTTACAAATTCAAAATCATTTTCAAAAAACACCAGAACAAAAAACTATTTAAAATTAAAAGAAAAACAAAATAAAACTAACCAAATGTTGTACTATTGCGTAGCACCAAATGAAAGCCCCCAAAAATTGCAGATTATACTTACACAAAGGATTTTTAATAGAACAAATAAAACTGAAAAAATGAAGAAGTGCAGTGAATAATGCTACAAAAAACATTGCATATGTAAAGAAAGCCCCGAAAACCTAGTATTTTATTCTCACTTCACCAAATCTCTACAACCTAAAATTTCCATTATTACATTGGAATCCATGAAAACTGGGCACAAAAACAAGCCAAATAAGCATTATTACAGTGTAAATTGGCCGCAAAGCAAAAATACAACTCCAAAAAGCTGAATACAAAGTGGTAAGTAACACGACAACAAGATAATGGAGGCAACGACAGAAAAAGGGAGCCGTGGCTGCATTAAAAGCACAGGCATGGCAAAAATAAGGGACTCCCTACTAGAATTTGAGAAGAAACATGCAAAAACAAGGGAACATGGCGAGAATAAGGGACCAAACAATTTTTCCTGTAAAAAGTGCTCATATCGCCAAAAAAATTTATTCGCCAATGAGATTTTTGAAAATTAAATTTTTTTAATATGTTTTGTAAGAAAATTGCATCTATACTTTGGTTAACATAAATAATTGTGAAACATGAAATATATCTGATTTATGATTTGTTATAAATGAAATTACTAATAACAAGTTAAAAATAGATTGATGCCTATAGTTCTATAGCCTAAAAAGCAAGTTAAGATCATCTGATTTTTAAATTGTAATTTCAATCCATCTCTCGATCCCTTAGACCCCTGATCTCATGGACGTCATTAAAATAAATTCATTCATTCAATATTATTCAATTAAAAACAACAACATTATTCAATTAAAAAAAACAATTGTAAAAAAAAACAATTTAGAACATCAGTGTCGTCCTCTCATTACACGCGGTACCATTTTCGAGTTGGATATAAAGACAACGCCCCCATTGATATTTGATCCTCATTTTTGTTTCACAATCAATCACTTCTCACACACACACATCCAACGGCTCAGAATCTGTTTCCGCTTTGCCACGGATCAAGCTACGGGCGGGCCAATCGAACGGTCAAAGACGAGCGCATTTGGCAACAAAAGTTAGCTATAAGAAACGAACGGTACGCTGAGCGAACTCAATCAAATTGCATTGGCAGATTGAATAATTTCCTAAGTGAAGCAGAGAAAATGTCTGGGAGAGGAAAGGGCGGTAAGGGTTTGGGAAAGGGAGGAGCTAAGCGACACAGGAAAGTTCTTCGTGATAACATCCAGGGCATCACCAAGCCTGCGATCAGGCGTCTCGCCAGAAGAGGAGGCGTTAAGCGTATCAGTGGCTTGATCTATGAAGAAACCAGGGGTGTTCTCAAGATCTTCTTGGAGAATGTCATCAGAGATGCTGTTACCTACACTGAACATGCGCGCCGTAAGACTGTGACGGCCATGGATGTGGTCTATGCTCTCAAACGACAGGGCAGGACTCTCTACGGCTTCGGCGGTTAAATTTAATTTTAACCTAGGGTTTTTCATTCTGTTGCTTTGGTGTTTTTAAACACCACCTCTGTTACGGAATCGTTTGTTGGCTGTTGGAGGGTTTATAGTTAATATACTAATTCTATTGTGCTTTGCTGTTTATAGTTAATATCCCTTAGGGTTTAAACTGTAATCGTTGAAAACGGGGACGATAAATATAGGTACTGTGAATTGAAACCCCTCCTTCAAATAGAATAGAAGCTTTAGAGTTCAAATTTAGGTATTGGGAATTCAGGTATGAATAGATGCTTTACTGGCAAATGTACCGAATGGATTTTATAGCAGATATTCAGATAATATATCTGATTCGGTATCTTTGGAATGCTTAGCTTTAATCACGTTTGTTTGATGAATCATTCCTTGAAGAGATCGAAGTAAAGATATGGGCGAAATAGCCATATTGGAACTACAGTGACCCTAATTTTTCCCTCATAAGAGGGAGCAGGTGAAGCGTTCTAAGTGGCTGATTAGGGCGAGTACTTTCAATCGAAAAAAAATGCCAAAGAACAAATAAGGCAGAATATCCACGAGTTATGGTAATTTTAAATCAGTTTTTAATATTTTATTTTAATTCGACAATTTAAAATCATTTCCAAAATATTGAAGGAGTCAATTCGGAAGTTCTGAAAGGTCCAAGAGTTGAATGTTTTGTTTAGTTGAAATCTTATGTGATATCTTCTAGTTAATTTGTAAGTTTATTTTTTTGTGTTTTATGCATCGTATCAATATCGAAATGGTGCATAATGGTGTGTATGCTTGTTGAGATGTGAAGAAAGGTTTCCAAATAACTCGGTAATTATTTTTGGACTGTTTAAAATTCTAACAATGAACTCCTTTCAAGAAGAAAATAAAGTAGTGTTTTTACTTTGTATTCTGATATGACATCTATAATTTCATATAAAAGTTCAAATGGGATAACCTTAGCTTCTTTGTAGTTGTTATTGAATTCAACTATGAATATGGTGTTTTACAATGTAGATTGATTGGCTGCGGAGTCCTTGCAGTGATTTTGGGAGCCATCGTAGAACCAGACGTGTCCTTGACACTAAACGTTGTTGCTTGAAATACCCGGGGAATGTTTAAAAATGGGTTTCGTTCTGATTTTCTTCTTTAACATATCTACATTCTCTCCCTTTCTAATGTTGGACACTCTAGTCTTCAATACATAGGGCTTCCCAAATTCTTTTATTTGCAACTGGGGCTTGGTAATTGTTCTAGCCTGACATGTTTTATTCACTCTAGAAAAAATTGTCTTTGCCTTTATTTAGGGTTAGTATTTCATTCAACTAACTTTTGTATTTTATTCAATACTATCTTCAAGGGAATACTTTTTGTGCATACCCTAATTAAAACTTAATTATATTGGCTTGATGTCTTTAATTTAAAGATAAGATGATCCATTAAGTGTATGTAATAGGTTAAGTTCTCTATCACTCTTGTCCTAACCAATCCATTTGCCAAGACATTATAGATTTAAATGATTCTCATGAGTCTTGCATAATTGAATCTCATTGAAAGCTCTATTAGCATCTCTATTAAGCAACATTAGTGTTTCACTATTTCATTTCTTTATTTATGTGTATCTCGAAACATTGTTGAACAAATCTCCTTGACAAGTTTGAAGCTATGTAAGTATCCCATTATTGAGTATAACTAGTAATTTTGAAGCTATGTAAGTATTCCATTATTGAGTACAACTAATAATTTTTACAATTTAACATATATGCTTGGGATGATAGTAAAGTTAATGATGGATATGGAAAATAACAAGTACTTTCATCATACAACAAAGATATCAAGTTGTGAAATTTTGATGAAGGAACTTGGAAAACATGTATTAATCCTTTAATTTAAAAATCCTTTATAAAATTACAATCAAGAACACTCTTTAGCCCTTCATGATTTACCTAACCATCCAACATTCAAGATATTTAACCAAGTTATATTTGAAATATAGATACCATTTTCCAATGAAGAAAAATATAATGCTTTACTTCACAACTTCTCTAAGGCCCCGTTTGTTTACAGGAATTGGAAGTGACACTTCCCGGTTTTGGGAGTGACACTTCTCGTCTTTGCAAATCCGCTGTTTGTTTCTCTAAATTGCAATTCTGGATTTGTCAAGTAAAACCAGGTTTAGACACCAAAATGAGTGGCATCATCTTCCTACTAATAGATGGAATTAGAAATCATACCCTGGTTTTGATATAATAAGATTTTGAGTCAAATTCCAATTCCCCAAGATGCAAAACTAGGATTTCAAAACCTGGTTTTGTGATAATAAGGTTTTCACTCAATTCCAATTCTTGCAAACAAACGGGGCCTAAACACATACACATACAATTTGGGAAGATTTACTAATCAAAACTTCAAAAAACAACAATTCACAAGTTTCATAAAATTATTTTTTCCATATCATTATTTTTTGCATATCAGTTTTTACTACTAAATACACACTCATTTTTCAAGCATTTTTACATTTCAATTTCAAGGATAATTCCTGTACAAAGGTTTGATTGAGACAAACCCCTTTCTCTCAACCATTTCCCCATTTTTTTTGTAGTCAATATGTGGTGCATTTGCAAAAGAAACTATAGGTGGATTTGACAGAGTTACAAGTGGTAGAAGTTTCATTAAATGTTATTGGGTCTTAAGTACCTCCCACAACCTCTAGTGACTCTGGTTGCCTCATTATAGGTTAGTTGCTATATCAGTTTTCCAGTTCTGGTAAAAAAATTGAGTTTGCTAATTGTGATCTTGTTTGCATACACATTAGTTCAATTCTTGCCCTAAATTCTTGTATTTTTACTTTACATAGCCATCTTTCAACTCCTTAGCAAAGGAATACTTGCATCCTCTTAGAGATTGAGCCTCCTTGAGCCTAGTGGATCAAATTTCCTTCCAATGTGTGAAAGAATTTAGGTGCAAGCTTCCTTGTTCAATTGTCCATCTTAGTGAATCTGCTTGCACCTATTTTCTTTGATTATTGTTATGTAGGTACATGTTTGTATTGATATGACATAACCTTATGGTATTTTGGTGGTGATTTCATTTGATGTTGGGAGATTATTTCATCTCCTAAATGCATGATTGGTTTATTGATTATGGTACTTGGATGTGGACATGTTTGGAAAATCATATCAAGGGTTGATTTGGTGTTTGAGTAATTTGGTCTACAAGGTTATTTTCTATGATATCTCAATTTGTAGTTTAATAATGTGATGATGAATTTTCATGTTTCGGATTTTGATTCTAGGAGTTATACAATTGTGTGGGCTAATCACTTATTCATTTGTAGTGGGATGACTTGGGTGTGGATTGTCTATATCCACCAGGTTTGATTTACTGTTTATACATACTTTATTATTTGACCTTGGTTGTTATTTATAAATTGGTATATTTGCTTTCAGGTTAGAGGATGGATGATTAGAGTGCTTGGATGGCTGTTGGGAATTGTAGCATGTTGTTTAGCATAATGTGTATATATCTTGGTTGCACATTTTAGGGGAAGCTTTTGAATGTGATGATTTGGTGTAGTAGAATTGATTCCCGATTGGTGGTTTGTTGGTGGTTGTATCTTCTTGGTTTGGAGATCTTATTTACACTTGATGTTACTAACATTTTAGTTTTATGTGTGTAAATATATATGATCTTCATTTATAAGATGGTTATCATGATGCCATGTGTGACTCAGTCTCATGGTTTAGTGGGAGTTGGTGGCAATGATGTGGATTCACCATTCGATGTTGGATGATCTTCTTTAGTGTTGTAGATGTTTGGAGGAGCTTTTGATAATATTATTGCAAAAGGTTTTTTGCATTTGCAAGTTTATTGGCAAGAGAGGGTTATCTTGATGTTAATTGGATATGTTGAAATTTTGGAGCCATGGAGGACTCATGGAGTCTTTGGCTGAGGAGTTGTATATTATTTTTCTTTTTACAAGTTATTCTTTTCTTGACAGATGATGTTTGGTTTAGAGTATGTTGGTTTATGTCATTCAATGCACTTTTAATTGCTAGCTTAGAGTTTTGGCATGATTTATTTCTCTTGAAACCATGATAGATTCACTTGAAGTATGTGATATACCAAGAGATGGTTAGATCTAGACATCATGTTTTGGTTCCTGATTTTGGAGTTAGAACTTTGATATTGATACTTCATAATGAAGTTATGTTGCATTTCAAGTTTGGCATGGATTTATTGGTTACAAGTGCTCATGTATACATGGAGAAATAGGCGAGTTTGTGTTTCTCTTATAATTTGGGATATGTGTTGAGATAGTTGATGGTTTCAACAAGAAGACCGAGGACCATTCTCATTCTTAATCTTGGCCTACTCACAATTTATTACTTGAGAGGTATCACCTGTTGTTCCTTTTAGATGTAGTATGTTTTATGTTTTATCTTTCATAGATATGGATTTTTATCTATGGAGATGTTTAGTTTTGGAGGATTCATTTGAGAGATGTTTGACATTGTTTCTCCTTGAGCATATAATTTTATATTATTGTACGTGGAAAAATATAGTAGTTTATTTTTAAGAGTTCAATTATACAAAACACTCAAACATACTAAATTAGCCCAAACATATAGATAAGACAATGAAAGAATCACAAATCATAAAGAAAAGAAAACCTTTCTATCCCTTTGAAAGCTCCCTTGTTGAGTGGATTTGTCCAAAGGATTGGATGTGTGCTCTATGTAGATGTTCAAGCTTCAAATTGTAAGGATTTTGGCATAATGGTGTATCTTTGATATGATTTTGATTCTTAAATGGGCATGGTAAGTTTGCATAAAAAGTGAATGAAAATGAAGGAGAAGAGGGTTCAATTTATAGGCTTGAGGAGGGCAAAATGTAGGGTCAAGATTGAAAGGTGAGGAAGGGTTGAGATGCATTTGAGGGGAAGCACATGGATTATGCTTTCTCAAATCTATAGCATCGTGACAAGTGTCACCATGTGAGGGCTTGAGAGGACATTGAGGGTTGGGGAAGATATGCCTTTATAACATATCGTGTCTCAAAGCTCAAAGGTCAATCCTTGAGGAATGTGAGCATTTTGGGAAATGGGAGGGATTTTGGAGAAGTGAGAAGAAGGAATAAAATATTCTTTAAGAGGGGACAAAGGTGGAAGAATATGGTTGAGGGTGTAAGAAGGCATTTAAGGTTGACAAGTGGAGAGGGATAGAGATTGGAGATGATTTGATATGAAGTTGACTTTGGTTTGGCTTTGGAATTTCTAATCCTTGGATAGGATTGTGCAAATGTTTAAGATAGCATTAGGCTTGGATTAAGGTTAATTAGTGGGCAAGTGGGAGGTTTAGGAGAATGTAAGTGTGAGGAGAGAGAATGAGTGGAGAGTTAATTAGTTAAACAACGATGTTTAACTAATTGAGGGTTATTATGTGCAAGAGGTTGGGTTGAGTTAGAACCCTAGGTTAGGTGATTTAGAAGATGGTTAGGTAGGGGTTAAAGTTAGGAGCCATGTGCTCAAATAGAATTAGATTGATTAATTTAATTCATAAATAGAGGAAAATGAGGTAAATGAATTAATTAAAATAAATGGGAGTATTTGTTTAATTAATAGAAAAGGGGATTTAATCAAATGGCCATTGGTTGCTTATTTAATTAATAGGACTATAATTAATTAAATTAGAGGATTGACATAGGTTAATTAAATAATAAATATTTAATTATTAATGCGTAGAAGAGAACTAAATTTGATTAGGAATTTAGTAATCAAATTTAGGTGTCTACATTTTGCCCCATTTTGAAATGACGTTAAAATAACATCATTTCAAAGAAGTTTAAAATTTTGATGACGCGAAGAATTAAAAAGAAAACAAGTTAGAGGGTAATGTCCCCTCAAGGGGCCGATGGGAAAGAAAAAGGGGCCCGAGCGACGTCTCAAAATAAAATTTGCCTTGATGGGATGGAAGAACGAGAGAAAGAAATAAGACCCAATAGTGCGATCGAAATGCTAAACAAAAGTTCTGAGAAGAAATAGGGAAAAAATTGGTCACCTGAGGGCCAAGAAGGTGACAATGGTGCCCTAAAAGAGGTCCATATAAGATAAGGGGGGCAAAAAATCACCTCATTTGCACCCTAGGCCTTTGTAATTTGAGATAGAAGAGAGTTTTTCAATTGTGATTTTGAGCTATTTGTGTGAGTGAGACAATGACACAATTTGGGAGCGCGAGGCATAGACCCTCTTCAGGTTAATGATGTTGATGGGATGATTCGAGGGTTCCCCTTCTGGTGTGGATAGATGATAGAATTGAGCCAAAACATGCTGTGACAACATAGGGACCTAGCCAGGTAGGTTCAAACTTACCTTTCTTCTCTCTGTTTTGCTGTACCTTCTGATTTTCTTTAAGGACCATGTCCCCCAATTGGAATTATCGTGGGTGGATCTTTTTATTGTAGCTTCTCTTAAGCCTATTTTGGTATACGACTAGGTGATCATATGCTTGCCGTCTTTTCTCATCCAACAAGTCCATCTATGTGAGTTGTGCCATGTGGTAGTCTTTATTAGTGACCAGGTTCTTGAGTGAAATACGCAGGGATGGAAACTTGACCTCAATTGGTAAGATGAATTCAACACCATATACAAGGGAGTATGGGGTGGTGCATGTGGGAGTACAAAATGAAGTGTGATAGGCCAAGAGGGCCGGATTGATTTGGAGGTGCCAACTATGACCAGAATCATTGACAACCTTTTTAAGGATTCTCAAAATGTCCTTTTTGGTTGCCTCAGCCTGGCCATTACCTTGAGGGAAATATGGACTGAAATAGCGATGATGAATATGGAACTATTCACACAAATTATCCATGTGTTAGTTTTTAAATGATATATCGTGATCTGTGAAAATGGTGGAGGGGATGCTGAAGCAACAAATGATATGATAGAGGATGAACTAGGAAATATGGATACCTATAGTGAGATTCAGTGGAATTACTTTGAACCACTTTGTGAAGTATTTTGTGGTAGTGATAATATACTTGTGTCCTTCATATGAGAGGGGGGTTATCTTACCAACGAGGTCGAAGCTCCAACATGAGAAGGGCCATGGATGTGCAATGGGGTGTATATCTTGTGCTGGTGCATGGACGAGATTTGCATGTTGTTGACATGGTAGACACCTCTTTACAAAATCGTATGTATCATGTTCCATTGTGGGCCACTAGTACCCTACTATGAGAAGTTTCTTGGCTAGGTCCATACAACTCGTGTGGGTACTGTAGGTTCCGACGTGAACTTCCTGTAATGTTAGTGCAGACTCAGTAGAGTCTAAACATCTAGAGAGTATGTTGTAATAACCTCAACAATATAAGGTATTGGCTAGAAGGGTGTAGTGGGATGATAAACATATGAGGTTTTGGCGTTGGGTGTGGTGAGATGAGGGGATATGAAACCATCTTTTAGATAAGCATGAATATCATGATACTATGGGGACTGGGGACCAACCAAGATGCACACCATTTCAAGATTGACATCCTCGTAAGAAGGTGAGTGGAGTTGCTCGACTAAGAACTCATACTCCACTACGTCGTGTGGTATCTTGAGAAGTGAGATGATGGTGGCCAATGCATTTGTTGCCTTGTTGTGTAATCTAGGGACCTATGTGAACTGTAGGATTTGAAAATGTTATTTCATTTTGTCTACCATTTCCTTGTATGGTAGTATCTTGTCATCTTTTATTTGGAATTCGTCCATGACTTGATGAGCTTTGAATCTCCAAACACTTGTATCTTTGTGATATTCCATTAGATTATCATTTTGAGCCCTGAGATGAGAGCCTCATATTCTGCGATGTTGTTTGTGCAGGAGAAGTGAAGCTTGAATGCTTTAGGGATATAATCACCTTGAGGGGTGATGAACACGATCCCTACCCCCAATCCAAAAACTATATAGGAGCCATCATAATATAACTTCCATGTAGGATGTTCTTAGATTAAGCATAGGTGTTCATCTAGGAATTTCATGACCAAGGGGTATGTATCTACCAATGGTGCTTCTAATTGATTTGCAATGACTTGTCCTTTGATTTCCTTTCTATTGACATATTGAATGTCAAACTTTATCACGAGCATAACCCATTTGGGCATACAAGATGTGAGATTAGTGTGAGAGAGAATATATTTGAGTGGATCCACCTTAGATATATGGTTGACTAGCTTTCTAAGCATGTAGTGCCGCAAATTTTGAGTGGTAAAGACCACCGCAAGGCATGCTTTATCCACAGGTGGAAAATTAAGCTCATATCCCACGAGTGTGCGACTTAAGTAGTAGATAGCTCGTTCCTTTCTGTTATCATTCTGTTGAGAAAGAAGTGCCCCTAGTGCTGTGGTAGTAGCTGATATGTACAATATAAGGGGCCTTCCGGGAGTAGGTGGCACAAGAATTGGTGGATTGGCCAAATATTCTTTGATCTTTTTGAAACCTCTCTGATAGTGAGGGTCACACTTGAATGTTGTTTCCTTGCGCAATAGATGAGTGAATGATTGACATTTATCAATGAGATGTGAGATGAACCTACAAATATATTAAAGCTTTCCTTGCAGGCTGCATAGCTTCTTGAGAGTCCTTGAAGGAGGCATTTCCATTACGACCTTGAATTTCTTGGGGTCTATTTCTATGCATCATCTTGATACTATGAAACCTAAAATCTTGCTGGATGTTACTCTGAAGACACACTTCTTTGGATTTAGTTTCAACCCATACTTGTGGAGCCAATCAAATATGCATTTGAGGATCCTCAGGTAATATGCTCTTGTTCTAGACTTTGCCAAAATTTTATCTACATAATATTACAGGATTTTATGGATCATGCCATGGAATATGACAATCATGGCTCTTTGATATGTGGTTCATGCATTCTTTATACCGAAAGTCATAAAATTGTAGCAGAAGGTACCCACGGGGTTGTGAATGTTGTCTTGTTATGATCTTCTTCTACAATACATATTTGATTGTATCCATAGAAATAGTCCATGAGTGACAATATCTCATGTCCGACTCTTAGGTCTACTAGCATGTTAATGTTTGGTAAGGGAAAGTCATCCTTCGTATAGTACTTCCTAAGATCTCTAAAGTCCATCCATATTTTGATGTCACCTGTGGATTTAGATAAACGTACCATGTTGAAGATCCATTCTGAATAGTCAATGACACATGAATTTTCCCTGTAGTAGTTTTTCTAGCTCTAGTTTGACTGATAGAGCCACCTTGGGATGCATTTTTCAGACCTTTTGTTTGACTGGTTTGGCATTTGGGTCTACTACAAGATGATGAACCACTAGGTTGGGGACGAATCCATGCATGTCAGCATAAGACCATGCAAAGGTGATAGTGGCTTCACTAAGTAGTGCTGTGAATGCCATCTCTTCAACTTCTGATAATGAGGCTGCAATGTAGGTGATTCGTGGACACTCTTATGTCCCCAAATTGACAGGCTTAGTCTCTTCAATTAAGATGGATGACTGTTATGGACGATAATCATGGATGAAGGGAAAATGAGAGTCCTCATCCTTTAGCACCTTAGAGAGGTTTTCACTAGGGAATACAACCTTTATTTTTTTACCTTTTTAGAGTCAAGAAGTACCCCAAAGGGGTTTTCACCAAGAGACTCGTGTTTTTCTTTTTGATTTTTTATTTTGCGACTAAGGAATTCCTCCTCCCCAAAGTATGAACGATAATCATGGATGAAGGGAAAATGAGAGTCCTCATCCTTTAGCACCTTAGAGAGGTTTTCACTAGGGAATACATCCTTTATTTTTTACTTTTTTTAGAGTTAAGAAGTACCCCAAAGGGGTTTTCACCAAGAGACTCATGTGTTTCTTTTTTATTTTTTTATTTTGCGACTAAGGACTTCCTCCTCCCCAAAGTATTCCTTGGGGTCCAATTTGTAAACATGTGTTGAGTCATCCTACCAGTCTTATTGTCATTTTTTTTCTCCCATGAATCCTAGGAGTGCATCCTCGCTCTGAAATACATTGATGTGGGTGACGCTTGGTTGGTCCCAGTCCACGTGTTCGAGATGTATTGGATAGAAGGGTGTAGCAGGATGATCAAAATATAAGGTTTTGGCGTTGGGTGTTGGTGAGATGAGGGGATATGATACCATCTTTTAGGTAAGCATGAATGTCATGGTACCATGGGGATTGGGGACCAACCAAGATGCACACCATTTCAGGATTGACACCCTCCTAAGAAGGTGAGTGGAGCTGCTCGACTAAGAACTCATATTCCACTGCGTCATGTGGTACCTTGAGAAGTGAGATGATGGTGGTCATTACATCTGTTTCCTTGTTGTGTAATCTAGGGACCTATGTGAATTGTAGGATTTGAAAATGTTATTTCATTTTATCTACCATTTCATTGTATGGTAGTATCTTGTCATCTTTTGTTTGGAATTTGTCCATGACTTGATGAGATTTAAATCTCCAAACACTTGTATCTTTGTGATATTATATTGGATTGTCATTTTGAGCCCTGAGATGAGAGCCTCATATTCTACGATGTTGTTTGTGCATGATAAGTGAAGCTTGAATTCTTTACAGATATAATCACCTTGAGGGGTGACAAAGATCCCTGCCCCCAATCCAAAAATTATGTAGGAGCTATCATAATATAAATTCCATGTAGGATGTTCTTTGACTAAGTGTAGGTGTTCATCTGGGAATTCCATGACCAAGGGGTATGCATTTACCAACAATGCTTCTAACTGATCTGCAATGACTTGTCCTTTGATTTTCTTTCTATCGACATATTGAATGTCAAACTTGCTCAATAGCATAACCCATTTGGGCATACAGGCTGTGAGATTAGTGTGAGAGATAAGATATTTGAGTGGATCCACCTTAGATATATTCTTGAATAGCTGGCTAAGCATGTAGTGCCACAAATTTTGAGTGGTAAAGACCACCACAAGTCATGCTTTATTCATAGGTGAATAATTAAGCTCATATCCCACAAGTGTGCGACTTAAGTAGTAGATAGCTCATTCCTTTCTGTTATAATTCTTTTGAGAAAGAAGTGCCCCTAGTGCTGTCATAGTAGCTGATATGTACAATATAAGGGGATTTATGGGATTAGGTGGCACAAGAATTGGTGGATTGGACAAATATTCTTTGATCTTTTTGAAACCTCTCTGACAGTGAGGGTCACACTTGAATGTTGTTTCCTTGCGCAATAGATGAGTGAATGGTTGACATTTATCAACGAGCTGTGAGATAAACCTGTGAACATATTAAAGCTTTACTTGTAGGTTGCATAGCTTCTTGAGAGTCCTTGAAGGAGGCATTTCCATTATGGCCTTGAATTTCTTGGGGTCTATTTGTATGCATCATCTTGATACTATGAAACCTAAAATCTTGTTGGATGTTACTTCGAAGACACACTTCTTTGGATTTAGTTTCAACCCATACTTGTGGAGCCAATCAAATATGCATTTGAGGACCCTGAGGTGGTCCTCTCTTGTTCTATACTTTTCCAAAATTTTATCTACATAATATTACAGGATTTTATGGATCATGTCATAGAATATGACAATCACGACTCTTTAATATGTGGCTCATGCATTCTTTAGACCAAAATTCATGACATTGTAGTAGAAGGTACCCCATGGGGTTGTGAATGTTGTCTTGTTATGATCTTCTTCTGCAATACATATTTGATTATATGCAGAGAAACTGTCCATGAGTCACAATATCTCATGTCTGGCTCTGAGGTCCACTAGCATGTTGATGTTTGGTAAGGGAAAGTCATCCTTAGGATAAGACTTGTTAAGATCTCTAAAGTCTGTGCATATTTTGATGTCACCTACAAATTTAGATACATGTACCATGTTGAAGATCCACTCTAAATAGTCAATGGAATAGATGAATTTGGCCTATAGTAGTTTTCCTAGATCTACTTTGACCAATAGAACCACCTTGGGATGCATTTTTCAGAGCTTTTGTTTGAATGGTTTGGAATTTGGGTCTTCTACAAGATGATGAACCACTAGGTTTGGTTCTAATCCAAGCATGTGAGGATAAGACCATGCAAAGGTGATAGTGGCTTCATTGAGTAGTGCTGTGAAAGCCATCTCTTCAACTTCTGATAATGAGGCTGCAATGCAGGTGATTCATGGACACTCTTATGTCCCCAAATTGATAGGCTTGGTCTCTTCAATTAAAACGGATGACTGTTATGGATGATAATCATGGATGAAGGGAAAATGAGAGTCCTCATCCTTTGGCACCTTAGAGAGGTTTTCACTAGGGGATACATCCTTTATTTTTTACTTTTTAGACTCAATAAGTACCCCAAAGGGGTTTTCACTGAGAGACCTGTGTTTTTATTTTTTATTTTGCGACTAAGGACTTCCTCCTCCCCAAAGTATTCCTTGGGGTCCAATTTGTAAACATGTGTTGAATCATCCTTCAAGTCTTATTGTCATTCTGTTGCTCCCATGAATCCTAGGAGTGCGTCCTCTCTTTGAAATACATTGATGTGGGTGACGCTTGGTTGGTCCCAATCTATGAGTTCGAGATGTATGAGTGGTAGGTTAATGAAGTTAATAGATATTTGGAAAAGGATTGAGTCACTTAGGAAGGAGCTTTCACTAAGGATATCATCGTAGGCTCTCTTGAATTCCTCTTTGGGGATGTTTCAACCTCTATGATTTTCCCTGAATATTCAGAAAGGTATAATCAGTCGCATTGGTACCCCAAGTCAAGGCGTGATCAAATATAAGACATTTGTATTTTGATCAATGAGTGGGATCGAGGGGAGACCTCATGTAATGTTCCTAACCCCTGGCGGACTGGCTAGCAGGTCCTCAGCTCCTGGCATACTAGAAACTGCAGGCCGTACGGAGAATGGAGCAGGCCATATAGGGGATGGAGCTGGCTGTACAATGGAAGTAAGAAGGTCATACAGTGAGGAGAGAAGGACGTACGAGGAAAGGAACTGGTTGTACAAGGGATGGAGCTGTCTGTACAATGCAGATGGAGTTGGCCGTACGTGGGGAGAGGGCTGGCCATACAGTGGTAGTGGGCTGGCCGTACAGTAAGATACTATCCGTATAGTGGGAGTGGGCTGGCTGTATAGTTCTATGCTGGCCATATAGTGAGAGTGGGCTGGCCATATGGTTCAGGCTATAGAGCTTTTCGTACATAGTGGGTGTTGGCTATGCGGTTCACTTGTAGGCCGTTAATGGGGGTTGGAGTATGTGATCTTCAACTTCGTCCATCACAAAACTAATTATCCTTACTTATCAATATACACTGCAATGAACTTAGTGCTTGATGTAATTTTGGAACAAGTACTTGCAAGAGGAATAATAGTATTATTATTTGATAGTGCCGAATTTGCCAGATCTGGAACAAAGAGCATGCAGAGTAGGGTGAGGGTCAAATCCCACCAAAAATGCAAATACCAACTAGGGAGGGTCTTTAACCTCTGAAATGAAAGACCATAAAATTCCACATGGAATTCGCAATTATGAATAAAATATCAAAACTCAACATGAGAAATACATCCTACACGACGGTCATAAATACTTGTCGGACAAACTCTTTAGGTGTACAAATAAAGAGGACATGACACACTAACACCTACGCTAAAATAAAAGATGGGTCCGGGATAAGATAAATCGACCGTAACCCAAATACATGTTTATTTTATTTATTTAATAATGAGGACATTACACCTCATTCCATGTTCTTAACAACCTAATCTGCCACCTTGATAATCCCATTGCTCAGTAGCTAATCTATGGGATTTGGGATATTTCTCCTTAAAGTAATCAAGGAGTTTATTGTCAGGGGGTGGAGCTTCTTGGTATAGCCACATGTTTATGTCCACCTCCATCTCTTTTTCAATTAGGTTCCCAGTGGATAGGAATTTTGAGCTCCTAATTATTTTTGGTTGGGGTTCCTTCTGCTTTGTTTGGCCTTAATGGGACAAGATGGATGCCCTTTGGTATGAGGGTTATGGGTAATGCCCCTACTACAAATGCATCTGATAGACTATATTCCCCACAACCTATGTTGTTGATCTTGATGGTGGAAAGAGTGGATGCAAGTATGGTCTCAAGATCAATGAGAGAATAGGAGGAATTGGCTAGAGAGGTGCCGATGTCAATTCCAGGGAAATGATTTGAATGTGGGAATAAAGATTCTAATGCATGACAATATGAAAAAGAATGGGGATCAACATGGATGGTGATTTCA
This sequence comes from Thuja plicata, assembly GCA_018584345.1. NCBI lineage: Eukaryota > Viridiplantae > Streptophyta > Pinopsida > Cupressales > Cupressaceae > Thuja > Thuja plicata. Next base: position 2,688,443 of record MU225826.1, on the reverse strand, counting down.
TTGCCTTTGTGGGGGAACTTGATGCATTGATGGAATGTGGAGGAGATGGCCTGCATGTTATGGATGCATGGGCGACCAAAGAGGATGTTATATGAAAGGTCAAGATAAAAAACATGACATGTTGTTATGAGCCCACCTTAATAGGTAGTGAAATGATAGCTTTAAAGGTATGCTTAAAATTTTCATATGATTTGATAGTGATGCCATTTTGTGTGATATCATCTTCAGTGTACCCCACTTGTGTTATTAACTTTAAGGTACATAGATTTAGGGTCGAACCATTATCTATCACGACCCATTTAATCAAAAAGTTGTTGACCATGACGATGATGCAAAGAGGGAGGTTATGATCAGGTTTGATGGATGACATGTCAGAGGGTTTGAATGAGAGGCCACAAGATGATGATAGGTGACCAAAAAGGGCTTAGAATTGTGTGGGATCAATGTCATTAGGGACACGCAAATCCTGAGGTGTTCCAGAAGATTGTATTGCGAAGACGCAATATTAGCACCAATAATCAATATTCTTCCTCATCATGCAGTAAGCACACACCGAGTATCTAGTCCTTTGACACAGATCATGCCAAAAAAGGTCTTGACCTGGGTGATGCAACCAAATTTTTTGTCATAATTGATATAGATGCTTGTATATTCTTTTCCATCACCGTGGTCACCTTATTTTCTATTCCCTTGGTTCTCAGGTCTGTGATTGGAGTTGGATGGGCCTTTACCTGTATTATATTTAGGAAACACATTTTGATAGATTTGCAGATTTGTATTTGGTGAAGCTTGTGATGGAGGTTCAACTTTGATATCCTCACAATCTATGAGATCCTAGATATAATGCATCAAATTCATGCATTTGATGGTGGCGTGTCCCTTGACATGATGATAATCAAAATATTCATTCTCCTTATACCATGTAGGTTTAGGAGTAGATGCAGTAAATGGATGTCTGTAGGTATACAATTAAATTGACCATATCCATTCTAGGAAAGATCATGTCCAGAGGTCCTCTAGAGGGGTGAAGGTGCATTTTTGCATGTTTTGCACATGAGGTTTTGATTGGTTTCGAGTGAGTGAGATTACATTCACATATTGCAAGGTTGGTTGCTGAAAAAAAAGTGGGGATGGAGTGGGCGCAGTGACAATGAGCTGTACGTGCTTGGTGTCGGTGGCCCCATCACCCACAACATTTTTTTTTTCTAGTACCAAGGTCAGTCAATATTGGGTTTGTCATGATGCGCTTCTTTATAATGCTTAATAATGCCTTCGTATAAAATGCCTCTTTCGATGTATGATCCTTTCTCTCAGATGTCTTTGTGTGTATGGATGTAGTTCATGTGCATATAGTGATCCATCTTGTGATGCATGTTGTCAATGAATATCTTTTCTAAGTGTTTCTCTGGGGGTTTATATGGTATTTGCGTGGATAGGGGTTTCTGGAGGAATTCAGCTAGGCTTTCGCCACCCTTTTGTTTACATTGTAGAGGTCGAGGAGAAAAATATCATTCTCTACATTGTGTGTGTGTATTAAGACAAATTATTTAGATAATTCTAAAAATGTGTTGGCCATTCCATATGGGATATTATAGAACAACTCAAGAGCTGTTCCCCCTAGAATTTTGGAAATGAGGCGCATGAGATAATTATCAATATTTTATGCAATATTTTGGAAATCCATGTAAAATTATTTAACATTTTTGATTGGATCTCCTCTCTCCTTGTATTTGTCAAATTTGGGCATTTCAAAGTGCTTAGTGAAGGGAATTGTCACAATGGATCGATCGAATGGATAAGGAAAAACCTCCTCAAACTTGAAGGTTTTGACTTCTGTCCCTACATTGAGCTCTTTGAGAGAATTATTCATTTCTTCCCATTAAAGATTGACTAGGGGTGGAGTGGGTGTTCCCATAAAGTTGGATCCAGGTCCTTGGTATGGGTCAGATGGCGTGGGAGAGTAGGCGAGGTTTTAAGGGTGGTATTCTGGTGTGTGCAAGGGGATTGGCCAATGAGTTGTAGTGGTTGTTGCAAATGGTGTGGGATGTGGTACTGATGCTATGGTGGCAAAAAGGTTTGGTGAGTGGGGTAGGTATTCTAAGGATACAAGGGTTATTGGTAGAAATATGGTTGCTACTAAGATGATTGGTAGGCGGGACGAGTATAGGTTTAGCCTATATAGGCCATATGTGCGCTAGTGCCACCATAGGATGGGTAGGTGCCTTGCGCGTTTTAACCTCTAGGAGGTGGTACAAGGTAATTTATATTGGAGTTGATGAAAAATCAACCCTACAATTCCCAAGAATCACTTGCATGCAAACCTGTCACAGAAAGAGAGAAGCAAAAGCTACGGAGGCCAAAAATAACAGATCCATGAAAGAGGAAACATATTGTGCAAAAAATGGAGAGAAAACCCTCAATATAATAACATCCTCAGATAATTCATTGAGTTGAATAATTACAAAGAGATCAAACCTTATAAAGGTGATCAAAACATTTAAAGGGAGAAACCTAGGTTGCATGATACTAATTAATAAAAAAATTAATTATTATATGTCTAATTTAGCTTAAGTAAACTAGACATAATAAGTGACTTAATAATTAAATCAAGATGATTTAATTAATAAGTAAAATAATTTATAAATCTAACACCCCCTTAAGATAAACTTAGGGAGTAGCTAAAACCTAGAAACAAAGTTACTAAACGCAGGAAATGGGCCCGAACAACATGGCCTGATCAGGTACCCAAGTACAAGAAATCTTTTTAGAGAGGAGAAAAGGAGAGAAACTAGTGGCAAAAACCCCTCTCCGAAAAGAGATGAATCCTAGTGAAGGACTGAAGAAGCCTCCAAACTAGATAATGTCCCAAAAAATAGGAACAAAGGATGAACATGAAGAACACCACTTAAGCATGAAGCTGCAAACACTGTCAACGAATAACTATTGGAACCTCCACTATAATAGAACATGATCATCTAAAGAAGACTATAATCAAAGTATGAAGAGATGATCAATCAAAGATGGAAGGATGCTTCCAGAAGAAGAATGAAAGAGTGTCCATATGGTAAATGATCCATCTCATCGAAATGCATAGATACCCAGCCACTGCATTCACCTATTACGTAGGAACAAATACTAAATACATAGATCACTCCATTGAACCAAGGAAGCATTAGAACCAATAGGAGATACTCCCCATAATGCTGAGCAAGGAGATGCATGATAGGTAAACTGAACTAGACTTCCAAGAATAACTGCATGATGAAGAAACAAGAACATAGAAAGTGTAATAGAAAGTAAAAGCACATATAAAGGATGGTGTCATGAAGGAAACACTCTATTGACACACATCATGAGGCTAATGTCATGGAAGGCACACTCACTTGAAAAAGACAGATGAAAAATAAAGCAAACATCAAACCCCCATGACACTTTATAATGTAGAGCGAGTACAAATAGGCACAAAAATGTCCAAGATCCTAAGCATGCATCAGATGTCACTTTATCCTAGTACATTTACAAAAAAGAAAAGCTACAAAAATAGATGTCTACAATGCTCAGGAATGACAAAAAGCTATAAGAACATAAGTAACAGCTAAAAATGAGTCATCCTATGTAAGGAAAATGATTCCAGGACCTGAAACATCTAAGATATCCACTAGATTGCAAACAAAAAATTGAATAACATGTACATGGAGTAGATTCTAGAAATGAAACTCATACAAGAAGAAAGAGCACAAAACCAGCTTTCCAACGATGTGCGGAAGTCATAAATTTGAGCCTAGATGAGCAAGATATGGCTCACGGAGTGTAAAAAAGAACCTTGATTTTGACTGGAAAAAAACCCTACAAGACTGAAAAATCAGAAAACCAGACTTGCAAAATCAGGTCGGGCTCGAAACTAGCTTTCTGACAATATCTTTTATGGCGAAAAATGCCTTCGTTTTCTCAAGATACAAGCAAAAAATTGAAGAGGGCTCCAAAACAAGAACTCCAAGAAACCTCTGCTAAATATGGCAGAGCTCTACTAAACCTGGCGATGCCTCCAAATCTGGCAAGATTGCTAAAGTTTTGGCCAAATTTGGCAGATTTACCAACATTTTTTTTTTATTTTTGCGATTTTCCACTACCTCGATTTGTGTGCCTAGAAAAGGGCCTTACAGGCAATTTTTTTTTGCCTTAGATTGCAACTGTGTCCAAATTGGACATGCCTTATATGGAAATAGGGGTTTTGGGACTTTTGGACGCAACCGCGAGGTCGGTTTGTGCCCAAAGTTCCTCAAAAACAAATTCCCCCTCAAATCCACAAAAATCTAAAATAGAAAACCTTGTAAAAACACATATCTAAAGAACAAGGCCAAATCACTCATGAAGAGAACATGGGAATGAAGATATGGAGCTCTGATACCATATTGGAGTTGATGAAAACTCAACCCTACAACTCCCAAGAATCACCTGCATGCAAACCTGTCACAGAAAGAGTGAAGAAAAAGCTACGAAGGCCAAAAATAACAGATCCATGAAAGAGGAAATATATTGCGCAAACAATGGAGAGAAAACCCTAAATACAATAGCATCCTCAGATAATTCACTAAGTTGAATAATTACAAAGAGATCAAACCTTATAAAGGTGATCAAAACCCTAAAAGGGAGAAACCTAGGTTGCATGATAATAATTAATAAAAGAATTAAGTATTATATGCCTAATTTAGCTAAAGTAAACTAGAGATAAAAAGTGACTTGATAATTAAATCAAGATAATTTAATTAATAAGTGAAATAACTTATTAATCTAATAATTTATGTATGTAAATGGACCAATTTGATGCGTTGGTAGTACATTTTGAGCAATAGTAGATTAAGGCATAACCAAGTAGTTGACAAATGCAAGTGCTACTACAACGAGATGTTGTGGTCAGGGAGGAGCTATAAATTGTGTGGTGCACAACTTGAGTGGTTTGGGTGGCCTATTGAGTAGAGGTTGATTGAGTGGTGGATGTACCCTGCTGTATTTGGATGGTTTTCTGGGTTTGGGATGTGGAGGCGCCTTGTGAAAGGACAGGGATTATGGTGGTGAATGTAGGATCTTGAGGCAACAATGACTGATTGAAGGCCCGTATGGGTGAAATACTAGTGATGAATTATGGTTATTGCCGCTATCATGGATGAGGAAAATGTGGTAGCCATGCCTATGTGATTTCTTGTTGGGTGGTGGCTTGTTGTGTAATTTCTTATTAGGTAGAGGCATGCTGGGCGACTGCTTGCTGGGTAGCAGCCTGTTGGGCAACTCCTGTGTGACTTGGGTGGCATCTTGTTGTGATGATTGCAATGTGGATGTTTTTGGTAGGTTGGTGGATGAAGCCCATACAATTGAAAAAAGATTTTTATGTGCCACAATGTACACTATGGATTGCGTGGCTACACATTGAGTGGGTTGTGGTAGGGTCACGGACAGCTGGGTGAATGCCATACCAGGATCTGGGAGTTGTTGTACAACACAATTCCATGCATTGGTCAGGACATGAAAAGGGGGTGTTGGGTTGAATGGTGTGAGTTTCAGTGGGATGAAAGTGCCTTCACACACAAAGTTAGCAATAATCGAGTTGTGATGTTGGCCTATGATGACACTGACCATGGTTGCATGTCCTATTTCGTTCATGAAGGCTTCCATTGTGATTTTTGTGGGGACCTCATCCCGGTCAGCCCAAATTTCCTTAGATTGGACTTGATTTCAAGGTTCAAAGGTGACAAGAGCTCCTATAACGTATAATACAAGGAAAAATGAAGAACCAATAGTAAGATTAGGATCCATGTCCTTTCTCTTCTTCGAACATTTTTGTGGTGGCATGAAATGAATAACATAGGATGTATGAAAGATGGTTTATGTAAGGGAAAACAAGTTTTATTAAAGGACCAAGGTTAGGTGATGGTGATGAAAATATGAAGGATGTACTAAGGGTTAATGGATTGCTTGGTGTTGAAATTAAGAGTTGGGGATACCTAATGAGAATTCAGATGGATGTGATTGTCAACCTAGGATAGACTGATGGTCTTTGGATGACAAGGATGTCAGTGCAAACCAACCTCTAGATTGAGGTGATGATGTCACAAAGACAAGATATGATACTCTAGACAATTCTTTGTCAAATGAGTGAAGCTTTAAGATGGGGGTTTGATTTAAGATATATATATATATATATATAACTCAAGGATATGACACCAAGTGGGGATGTTTGGATTAGATTTTCTCTTTGATGCTGTTGATTGGGCTAATGGTCTAATGATGAGGTGATCCTAAAATGTAATGGTGGAAGGATGAAGACTTTGATTAAAGACTCGACGAAAGAGGTGAAAGGAAAGGTCTATGATATTTTAGTACTAATCAATAGCAGGGATGTTGAAATCGCGATATTACATAGTATTTGATGATGTAATTTATGACTTTATTATTGAACCACATCATTTGATATTGTTCAAGTTGGTGGGAACATTCTTGGGTAGCCTTTAAGACACATTGCTTTTTCTTGATGACACAATTAGTTTCTTTCTTTTTCTCTATACACAGGGGGTAGTTGGACTTTAACTTTCTTATTCTTTCCTATGTTGGACATTGGCTCAAAACTTCCCAAATGGAAAACATAAGTTTAGATGGTCAAAACCTTGGCGATAATGATGAGGTTTTGATAAGTTTAGGTCTATCAATTGAGGCAGTGACTATGCTAAGTATGCCTTATATTGACTTTTGACATGGTTTTGGACCTTTTGGAGATTTTGTAAACAATTCTACAAGAGACAAAGCAATCTTGTAGGAGTAACACAATTTGGAATTTTGTTTGAGTCTCTTTGGTAAAATAATTTTTACAAATACTTTGATTATGTATGTTCAAAAGACATTTTCACTTGGCCAATTTAAATGAATACAAGTCACACACACTTTAGCCTAAGGTCAACGGTTTCAATATAATTCTTGCAGGCTCACATACATGGAATAAATTCTAAACTTGATACACCTAAACCTTGTTCTTTGTGTCCCCCTTTAGAAAAGAGGTAAGATGATATAGAGATGAATGAAAAAATATACACTTCAATGGGTCTTCAAGGATTGGGTTAATAGGAGACCCCCTTGCGGGGGCTTGCCCGACTTTCCATGATGAAATAAAAAATACTTCACACCTCACAACCAATTGTGTACATATGATGAGTAACTTCATAGGATGATGCAATCCTCTTGCACTATAAACAATTATATTGAGAAAAAAAGGTGGCTTCTATATTAAGACTAATAGTAAGGTCTATGGTGTCCCCTCAATTGGTTTGTACTCGTGTGAGACACTAAAGTCTCTAGTTGACCATGCAGGCTACTTAGGCACTCTTTGCCCGATCTAGACTATCATAAAAAAACATCACCCAATCTTGCTGGGATAAGATTGTATTTTTCTCACAACCTTGCTTATGTACCAGTAATATTATTTCCCAGTTTTAGGTCATTCTTTGAAGGGGAAGCACTCCCTCCAAACAAGCCTCTCTAAAAAAGAAACTTCGAGTATTAGCAACACTTCTCTCTTGCACCCAATACTACAAAAGAAAGGGGAGAGGATAGTGTGTGTTGTAGGTGGGACCACTCTACACTTATTCATGCACACCAAACACTCTAAGACATGGTGTTAATTTTCCATCAGGTTAGGTAACGTGCTTAGAAAATTAAAAAGAAACAAACACAAGTTGTTCTTTTTAAGCACCAAAAATGAAGTGTAGATTTCACCAAAAATGAAGTGTAGATTTCACCACAAATGAAGTGTAGATTTGTCTTGTTCAATTTTAAGCACCAAAATCAAAGTGTAGATTTTCTTTTCTCAATTTTAACCTTGTATATTTTATGTGCACCATGTTGAAATGTGAGATTGAACTTGTTCAATTTTTATCCTTGTGAATTTTAAGCGCCTAAACCAAATGTGAAATTATGTTGTGTTGCATACAAGGTTAGTTTTTAAAGCCCGTGACAAAATGTGATCTCATTTGATTAAATTAAACATTTAGAAAAAATTCTTTCCCATTCTACCAATGTTCCTATTGGTTCTACTCGCATTCTTGTCAACTTGCACAAGCACCAAAAATAAAGCTTGTTGCAAAGCGCTCCTACTAGAACAGACAACATTCTCACGAGTCTACTAGAAAAAATAGAAAAAAGTGAATCAGAAAAATGTTATATTGAACCTAAAAAATGTGTTCCCATTGGTAAAACTAAAATTCCTACTAGTCAAACTAACGCAAGGAGGGTTAGTAACTAGGGCCAAAGGTACTCCCAGCTACCAAACCATCTTGCAGAACACAACACAAAAGCAACAACATAGAAAGGGAGAGAAGAAACAATAGAACTTTATATTATTTCATCAAACTTATTACATGTCAGGCTGTAAGGCCTTCCCATTTTTGGCCATATACATTCAGATGTTTACAAAATAATCTTCATATATGCGATGTTACAGACCTATAATCTGAATCTTCTAACGTTATCTTCTATCCAAATTGACACACCAAATCTAAGAATAAAAAATAAAATATATACAAGAGTCCACCAAAGAGGTCGACACTCATATCCTAAAGATCCAACATAGGAAACAACAACAACCCAAATTTAGGCCCACACATATCCCAATGAGAGATCCTAACATTAATTATGCTACGGAAATTAAATGCATAAGTCAGCCAGAAGATCCCACATCAAATACACAACTCGGTAAGAAAGCCAACTGAGCATAGAGACCAGTTGGTGAAAACCCACCAAGTAGCCAAACAACTACCAAGACCCGTCGGTAAATCAAAACAAAAAAATTAATTGAGACCAAGCAGAGAACAACAAGTCTTCAACCGAGCGAACAAAAGTAGTTACTGAGCACTTTACCGAGCAACCTCCAACAAGCTATTGAACCAAATAAAACATATTTTTGGTTGATCAGGATTGCTAAAGAACCCAAGATGCTCCTGCATATGACACTTGGGGTTAAAAGGAATGATTCTCTGAATCATGTGTCAGGTCCAACCTAAATTGAATCCAAATTATATTGATAAATCCAAGATGAGTCCTCAATCGGTGTGTTCTTCCATTTGATCAGGTACTCCATGTAATTCTTTCATCTTGTACTTCTGCCAACTTTGTGTTTCAAAATCTTCTCAATTTCTTCCATCTGTTTCTTAGGATAATCACTTGGTACTGTCACTTCTTCATCAGGTTCATGATATTCATACAATTCTAAAATATTGGATATGGGTGATATATCCATGTCCTCAGGTAATTCTACTTCATTTGCATTTCCACTGTCAAATCTTCTTAATATCTTTCAAGGACCAAATTTCTTCATCTTCAATTTACCATATGTTCCAATGAGAAATCTGCCTTTCTTTAAATGAACCATAACTGCATCACCAACTTCAAAATTATTATGTCTTCTTGATCTATCTGCACTATACTTGTATTTATGATTACTTTTCTCCAACTTATGGTTTACTCTTCATGAATGTCTTCATAAACTCAACAAATTTATCTCCTTCATCACTTCTTTTCTCTTCTCCAGAAATATCCCTCAAGTATGATATTCCTCTCATTGTGTGCCATGAACAATCTCAAAAGGTGTTTTTCTAGTACTTCTATTCACTGAATAGTTATATGAAAAATCTTCTTGTTCTAACGTCAAATCCCAAATACTCGGTGTATCTCCAACTAAGAGAATCAACAGGTTGTCCAAAATTTGGTTTACAACCTCTTTTTGTCCATCAGTCTATGGATGAAATGTAGAACTATATTTCAACTCGGTGTCCAGCTTCTTCCAAAGTGTTTTGCAAAAATAGCTAACAAATTTACTCTCGGTTAGAGATGATACTCTTCGGTAATCCATGTAATCTGACAATCTCCTTAAAGAAAAGATTGCTATATGTATTGCATTTGATGTTTTCTTACATGGTATGAAATGTGTCATTTTAGAAAATCTATCCACAACCACAAATATAGAATCATTACCTCTTGTTGTCCTGGGTAAGACAAGAATAAAATCCATGTTGATATCACTCTAAGCTTTCTCAGGAATAGAAATTGGTGTATACAACCCAATATTTTGAATTACTCCTTTTGCAACTTGACAAAATCCAAAACTTTTCACAAATTTTTGAACATCCTTATACAACTAAGGCCAAAACTACCTTTCCTTAAGCAAGCTCAATGTCTTATCAATACCAAAATGTCCAGCCAATACACTACTATGTTTTTCCTTGATCAAATTAGTTCTCATTGATCCTCTTGGTATACACAACTGAATACCTTTGAACAAAATATCTTCTTGAATGAAACAGTCTTCATACTTACTCGATTGATTTCGAATAGGTGCTCTGCACACTCACCACTGCTCAGAAAAATCAGGGTCATTTTTGTATAAATTCTTCAAGTCATCATAACCAAGAACCTCAATTCTCATTTTAGTCAAAAAAGATCTTCTTCTACTCAATGCATCAACAACTCGGTTAGAAATTCCACTCTTATGCTTGTTCACAAATGTGAAACTCTACAAATACTCTACCCATTTCATATGTCTTTGATTCAACTTATTCTGACTACCCAAATACTGTAAAGCCTTATGATCAGTATATAACACAAACTCACTTGGCATCAAATAATGTCTCCATTTCTTCAGAGCTTGAACAATAGCATATAATTCTTCATCATAGACATAATATTTCCTTTTAGCATCATTCAAATTTTCACTAAAGAAAGCAACATATTTACCTTCTATAGTCAATACATCTCCTATTGCACTTACACTTGCATCACATTCAACTTGAAATACCTTATTGAAATTGGGTACTAACACAGGTAATTCAAAAACCTTTTGTTTCAAAGTCTCAAAACTCTTATCATCTCCATGTGTCCATTTGAATTCTCTTTTTTTAACTCATAAATAATCATGAATATAAACACGTGTATCCTGAAGATAGGTGAAACTCAAGAACCAATGCTAATACGTCGGCTCTGTACAGATAAACTCCAAAAACCGTAACTGCTACTAACAAAATTACACAACTCAACTGAAAATTCATATCTGAGTCTGTGTGTATGAACAAAGCATCCAAAGCATGTCTAAAACATGAATATAACCGTGCAAGGATTAATAGAATCATTCTGATAAGTACATATAGAACACTACTGTATATTATATGTTGTCATCAATGACAAACATACAATCAACTAGCTGCTAGAAGTAAATCTCCAACACTTCCACCTTTCCACTCAATCTTTCCTTTGTCTTGATATGTGTCTGGATTTGTCTTGTCTTGTTCATATCTACCATTTTCACCATGAGATCTACCTCTTCCTCTAGGGAATCTACCACCTGTTCCTCTTTTCCTTTGTTCATACCTTTTGTTCAATTTCTCTTTAGCTTTTAGGGAAAAATAATATGCCTCTTCAATGCTCTTCATTTTTACCAAGCTGATCTCATCTTGTATAGAACTTCTTAATCTATTTAGATACCTTTCTATTATTTCTGCTTCATCTTCAACAAGTTGAGATCTGATGTCCAATATGTAAAATTCCTCGATGTAACTTTTACCAAACTATCTTTCTGCTTCAAAATTTGCATTCTCCTAACTAGGTTAATCTTGTAATCACAAGGTAGAAACTTGCCTTTCAATTTGTTTATCATCTTATCCCATACCTTTATCTTGTATTTACCTTTCTTCTTTCGATCCAATTGTAGATGCTCCCACCATAAGGATGCATGACCTTTCAACTTTGTACTTGAAATATTTACTTTCTTCTCCTCTGATACATTCTCATAATCAAAGTATTTTTCCATCTCAGTTATCTAGTCTATCAATTCATCAAAATCCAAATTTCGACTATACTCAGGAGGATTAAACTGAGGTGTGGAATTAAAACTTGTCTAAGCTCTGAGGAATCTCTCTTCTTCCTAATCCATCATAGTTGTAGGTGTAACTTCTCCTTGCACTTCTTTAACTTAATCATCACTAACATCTTCAAGATGTCTTCCTTTGCACTAAGCTGTCTCAACAACTTCCAATCTTGCAACAATCTGTCTTAGCATATAAGCTAGACCTGGATCTGTATTTCCTCTCCCAAAAACCATCTTGAAACCCTCTACAATTGTAGGTCAGATTGGTGAACTATAACTGATTGAATGTTTGAATATGATAAGTTGATGATCATCGAGCTGCAAAAGTGAATGCAAGACATTAAATCAGTTAATGTATTGTATTGTCATTGATGTCAACTTGATATGGTTTGATTTTTCATACACATATCATCATAACCTTGAAGATCTGAAGAGAAAAAGTTTATGTTGTCGGTAAAATATAAAAAGTCTATATACACCGAGTGACAGTGAACACTGAGCAGTTCATAGTGTATACCGAGCAAGTGTTACCGAGCAAGTGTATAGGGAGCATCGCAGTAACTGGATTTAATGACCAAGAATAAATGAAGATGATGACCGAGCATAAGTGGAGTTAAAGAATGACAAAATTGCTTAGCTGGCAGAGCTACAATTTACTGATTGATTTCTTTATTTTCAACGATCAGTTAAACTAAAGAAAGGAAGAAGATTTAAAGCATGTTTTATTTACAGTTATCAAGGAGAAATTTAAAGATTAAAAATAAAGGACAGGTTTACAGAATAAAGAAACACATGGCGAGTTTTATGGATCAAGGAGAGATCTACGATAAAAACAAGGAGATTGAGCGGCTAAGCTTGTCTATATAAAGAGACAAGGAATTCATTACCAAAGAGAGGAATGCTGAATATATTTTGTGTGAAGATAGAATTATTCATGCAGATCTGATCATACAGGTTGAAGAACAGAACCAAGGAATTCTAGAGACACTGAGCAATAGAGGACAAAGCATTCACCGAGTAGAAGAAAGAAAGAAAGAAAAGGAACTAAAGTGTATATTTATTAGTGAGGTATTATAGAACTAACAATAGATCTAAATTTTGCAAATCAAAGTTGTATTTTGAAAAGATCATTTACTGTATCAGTTTAACCATTGATTCATAAAATCTCTTAATCGAGTGGGATTTAACAGTCCTTATTGTATTGAGATACTCAAGAGTATCAAAAGGTTTTCTTGTTGACAACATAGTGAG
>MU225826.1:2662806-2675243 GCA_018584345.1 Thuja plicata | reverse complement strand
CCTTATTGTATTGAGATACTCAAGAGTATCAAAAGGTTTTCTTGTTGACAACATAGTGAGTGCTAGGTCAAAAGACAAACTGTTGGTTTTAAATCCTCTAACAAGGTCACACTTAACAATGTGTATTATAACCTTTAACAGGGTTGGCTCTTCACTGAGCTCACTTTAGAAGAGTGAAATCATTTTGGTTTACCGGTCCCAGGTGTTTTATCCCATATTAGGTTTCCACGTTAAAATCTGTGTCAAATGTGTATATGTTTCATTGCATTGATATTTTGTTTTACACATTATTGAAACTGGATTGGCCGGTTAACACTAAGTTTATTTGCTGCTACTCGATAAAGTCTAGAAAAGATAAACAATATATCTTACCGAGAAACTTATATTTTTTAAATTTATTTATGACATGCATCTTATTGAAATTGGTGATATAAGATAATTCAGGGTATTATATTTGAGAGATAAGTTTTTGGTTGAATTTTTGGAATAATTATTAAGGCCACTAATTCACCCCCCTCTCAGTTATTCTAAAAATTGGTATCAGAGCTTTGGTGCTTGGAAGAAATTTTTAAAGGGACTTAAGCTAAATATCACAAGATGAGTAAAAGGGATGTGCCTAAGTTAAACAAGAAAAAATTTGCATGATGGAAAAGTAGGATAATACTTCATCTATCTGATATTGAAAATGATGTTACACAAAACTTGGATACTGAATATGTTGCTTCTATTGGACCTCTAACTGTTGATCAATTGAGAGAGAAACATGAACACAATTCTATGATGATAGAACTTGCTTCTTCACTAACCGATGCTAAATTTGAAGATGTGAAATCATGCACCTCTGCAAAGAAAATGTGGGACAAACTCAAGATAGTACATGGAGGAGATGCCAATGTGCTAAGAGCTAAATTTGAAAGCCTAAGAGGAAATTTTGATGACCTGAGAATGAAATAAGGAGAGAACATCACTTAGTATAGTGACAGAATCAAAGAAGTTGTTAATGCTATCCGAGGAGTAGGAGGAGTACTTGATGAAGAAACAGTTGTAAGTAAAATTATGAGAACCTTACTGCCTATTTATGCTATTAGAGTATCTTCAATTCAAGAAATGAGAGCAGTAGATAATAACAATGTTACTCTTGATAGTTTGATTGGTAGACTTATTTTATTTGAGATGAACAACTTTGACAACAATGTCTTACCTACTATTGAGTCTCCGTTCAAGTCTTCTCTAAAAATAAGCAAATCTAGTAACAAACACACTATGGGAAATGATAGTGATAGTGATAGTGATAGTGATGAACAAGAACTTGATGAAATTGAAGAACTAATGGCTAGGAGATTACATAGAGGTAAAGGAAGATATAAAGATAAATTACCATTGGTCTATTTTAATTGCAAAGAAATTGGACATTTTGCCAATAGATGCCTTAACAAGAGAAATGATGAAAGAAACAATGATGGATCTTATGAAAAGAAGTATGAGAGAAGTGATTACCAAGACTACATAAGCAACCAACACTCTGACATAAGAGATAACCGAGATTACAAGGATAAAGGAAAGAAGGCTTGTTACCTGGTTGAGAACAAAGCTGAAAATTCTGACACTTATTTTGATGACTATATTGAGGTAGTATTTGTTGCTATGAAGGATGAGTCAGACGAAGAAGAAAGGTATGTTGAAATAGAACTCATATCTAAAATTAGTAAAATGATGTCTGGATTATTGATAGTGGCTGTACTCATCACATGACTAGAGATAAAGAAAAGTTTGAAACTTTTGAATATTATAATGGTGGATCAGTTAGGATGGGTAATGACTCACCTTACCTAGTTGAAGGAAAAGGTACCATCATGTTGAATAATCTGATCAGATGTGAAAATTCATATTGGGTGAAAGGACTTAACTATAATCTATTGAGTGTTTCACAGCTGAACAACACAGGACACCGAGTTGTATTTGAGAACAATAAGGGAATGATCTTTAATGGAACAAGAAATTTGATTGGTAATGATGAACAAACAAAAGGTAATCTATTATATCTTGATGATATTGAGACCACTTGTTTATTGGCTAGAAATGAAGACATTTGGTTGTGGCATAAAAGGTTATGTCATGTGAATTTTGACAACATGGTTAAGATAAGTAAGAAAATAAAAGTGAGAGGCTTACCGAGTATTTCAAAGCCCGACCATGTTATGTGCAAGAATTGTCAAATAGGAAAAATGAAAAAGTCTAGTTTCAAGAGACAAACCTACACATCTAATGCTATTCTGGAGTTAGTCTATACTGACTTATGTGGACCAATGAGAACAAAGAGCTATTATGGTGATAAATACTTTATTCTATTTTTTGATGACTATTCTAGGATGACGACTGTCATGTTCTTAAAAGACAAATCTGAAGCATTTAAGATGTTCAAATGGTATAAAGCTAAAGTTGATTTTTTTTGGAAAAGAACTAAAATGTTTAAGATTAGATAGAGGAGGATAATTTATTTCTGATGAATTCACTAAATTTTGTAATGAGAATGGGATTACAAGACAAGTTTATGCACCGAGAACACCACAACAAAATGGGATTGCTGAAAGGAGGAATAGATCAATTGTTGATTGTGCCAGAACACTAATGATTGAAAAAGGAATCACACAAACATTATGGAGAGAAGATGTAAGTACTACTGTCTATACACCGAACCAAGTTCAATTGAAGAAAGACACAAATAAGACACCTTATGAGCTATGGTATGGATACACACCAAATGTGAGTTACTTTAGAATTTTTTTAAGTCAATGTTATATACTGAAAGATGATAGAAATGGGAAACTTGAATCTAAAAGTGATGAAGGAATATTTCTAGGATATTGTACTAAAAGAAAAGCTTATAAATATCTAAACAAATATTCTAAAAAAATCATTGAGAGTGAAAATGTTAAAGTGGATGAATTTGCTGAGAAAAATGATGAGGAAAGCAAAAAGGAACTTGAAGATTACAATAGATTTGTCTACATAGAAGAACTTGACATCTTTTCCAAGTGACAGAACAATGCAACTGAGCAACATGCTGCACACACTGAGAATCAGGAAAATGATCACAATGCTGAACAAAGCGATGAAGATCAAAATGAAGAATAAAGATCTAAACATGTACTTGCTAAATATGTCAGAAGACACCATCCACATGACCAGATCATTGTGGACAAAAGAGCAGGAATGAGAAAAAGAAGTAAGCCACTTAACAATAGATGTTTGATTTGTGATTTTGAGCCTAAATCTATTAATGCTTCACTTGAGAATCAATAATGGGTTAGTGCAATGAATGAAGAGATTGAGAAGAATAAAACATGGACATTAGTACCTAGGCTGAGTGAAAAAAATGTCATTGACACCAAATGGATTTTCAGAAACAAACTTAATGAGAATGGAGAAGTCACAAGGAACAAAGAAAGACTGGCATGCAAAGGGTATGTACAAGCAGAAGGTATTGATTATGGAGAAACCTTTGCACCCATTGCTAGACTAGAAGGAGTAAGAATTATACTTGCTTATACTACTTTAAAGGATTCAAAGTATACCAAATGGACGTTAAATCTGTATTTCTGAATGGAATACTAGAAGAGGAGGTATACATTGAACAACCTGAAGGGTTTGTTGATCCTAACAAGAGGAACATGGTTTGTAAACTACACAAAGCCTTGTATGGATTGAAATAAGCACCGAGAGCATGGTATGAAAGACTTCACTCTTATCTCATTAGTATTGGATTTGTTAGAGCAAGTGACAACAATAATCTGTATTTGAAAGGAGATACTGATGATAATATTTTGATTACTGAGATATTTTTTGACGATATCATATTTGGAGTTAATGATATGCTATGCAAGTAATTTGCTGATGAAATGAGAAAAGAATTTGAAATATCAATATTTGGAGTGATCAAATTTTTTCTTGGTCTATAGATTCTACAACAGGATGAAGGCATCCACATCACACAATCAAAATACATCAAAGAAGTTCTGAAGATATTCAAGATGGAGGACTCCAAACTAGTTGGAACACCTATGGCAACCAGATGCAAATTGACAAAGGAAGACAAGACAACCAAGGTAAATCAGACCTTATACAGATCTATGATTGGTAAACTGATGTATGTTGTACACACTAGACCTGATACAACACATGTAGTTGGTATAGCTACAAGATTCTCTGCTAATCCTAAGGAATCATACATGACTGCTGTTAAAATAATTTTGAGATATCTGAAGAGTATTGAAGAGTATGGTTTTTGGTACAATAAAGAAGGTAAATTTGAGCTACAATTTTATACTGATGCTGATTGGGATGGAAACATAGAGGATAGAAAGAACACAATAGGAGGAACATTCTTTATGGGTGACAAACTTGTCACATGGATAAGTAAAAAGAAATGATGCATATCTCAATCAATTGTAGAAGCATAATATGTAGGTGCTGCTGCAAATTGCTCTAACATTGCATGGATCAAGCAATTGCTCAAAAGTATGAATGAGGAGATTATTGACCTAGTCATTATCTATTGTGATAATACAAGTAATATAAATGTTTCAAAGAAACCTGTGATGCATGCTAAGACAAAGCACATATATATTAAGTATCATTACTTGAGGGAAAAAGTACAAGAAAAATAGGTGATACTGAAATATGTACAATCCAAAGAAAAACTAGTAGACATATTCACAAAATCATTTCCAAAAGATACATTTGAGTACCCGAGGAATAGACTAAGGGTTCGTCCCTTGTCTACTGATGACTAAAATGACTTGGAGGTTGCATCAGCCTACACATTATCAAAAGATTAATCATGTTGATGTAGGCTGAGATATGGACTGCAATGATATTTCAGTACACTAAAGGTACTTATCTGAATCACACACCAGAGATATTGTTGGCTACTATAGAGCTGTATATGTTTTTTGGCATTGCTGTCAAAGGGAGAGAAATATTCAATGAAATATCCATCAGGGAGAAGAAATGTATGCAATGAAACCTAACCTGTTGGGAGCATGCTCAGACATGAAAATGTTAGAGATATACATCAAATAACAACATTAAACATGTCTAGAAGCATACTATTAAAAAACAACAAGAGATCTATCACAACCTTTGATGAGCCAAACAAGTGCACCCAAGCCTTGTTGATTTGCTCTTAGAGAGGTTTGTGGGTGTGCTCTCCCAACACAATATTATAATCCCACTATTTGATTAAAAAATGCAAACTAATTGGTTGAAAAAAGTGAAGAACTCAAGAAACAAGTATTGAAAACTTGTCTCAAGCCTTCACTTATGAATGCAAGTGCAATACTATACTATGATGAAGATTCAAATGACTAAACTAAGATGATATGCATAAAATGAATAGAAACGAGTTCATTTGCCATTATCCTAACATGTAATTTCTAAATTCAACTATGGACTAATGAGCATGAACATAAAATGCACTAAAAATTTCTAGAGCTATACTAGCATGATAACAATGCATAAATGAGAGATGATTTGCTCTTGAGAAAGGCCTCTATTCATAGAGTTTTTGGAGGAGAGAGAGGGATTGGATGAGGTGGAGCTCATGTGGCATCCACATAGGTGCCACATGAGGGACACATAAGCCATGCAAGAGGCCCACTTTGCTCACACATGTGTGAGCAACTTTGGATGTGATGGGTCAAAGTGTACTTAAAGTACACATGTAAAGGATCTTGTAAGAAGGTGTAAGAGGGTGTAAGAGTTTTGGACCAATGAGACACTTTTGGAAAGTGTAAGAAGGTGTCATCATAGGTGTAAGAAACCTTGTTGGCACCAAATAAGGATTATTTGGAAAAGTCAATTTTTAGAAATTTGCTCACACATGTGTGAGCAAATAATTAGGACTGATTGTTGTAGGAATCAAGAAATTAGCTTAATTAACCTTAGTTAATTAATAGATAGGTCTATTTGGTGAGAGTGATGTGAGGTAGGGTAGGATCTAGGTTCAAATTAGCTTAATCCAAATTAGATTTAGATTAATTTGGTTTAGTAGAATTTAAGTCATTGGAAGGAATATTTAAATTAAAAAAATTATTTAAAGGGAATCAATGAGGGATAATGTATTAAATAAGATTTAATACATTAAAAAGGGGGGTAGTATTTAAATTAAATTCAAATACTAAGGAAAGTGAATCATATTTAATTAAATAGATAGAAGAATATAACAAATATAATTAATTAAAATTAACTATAATGTTATGGGAATATTAATTAAATTAATATAAGGATGATTTTGGACGTCTACAAGAACATCTAAAGGGAGAGAAATATTCAATGAAATATCCATCAGGGAGAAGAACATCTAAATGGAGAGAAAGATTTAATGAAATAACTATCCATCAAAGGGAGAGAATTGGAGAGAGTTAACACTGCATATCTATCCAGAAAAGGGAGAAGAGATTCTAAAAGAAAGGGAGAGACAAAATCATAATACATAATTACTACACCTATCCATTGAAGGGAATGAAGAAAGGGAGAGAACACAGCAGAATCAAATCTACAGGGAGAGCTGTATGGTAAACATTTTTTTGATTAAACATATTAAATCTAAGCTGGAAGAGCTTACAGAAATTCATATATTTGAATTGGTTATAGAACAATAAGTTTGGTATGATATGGCATGTTTTATACTGCATATTTCATATTGTGTTGCCATCAATGCCAAAAGGAGAGATTGATGAACTATAACTGATTGAATATTTGAAGATGATAAGTTGATGATCACCAAGCTTCAAAAGTGAATGCAAGACATTAAATCAATTAATGTATTGTATTGTCATTGATGTCAACTTGATATGGTTTGATTGTTCATACACATATCATCATAATCTTTAAGATCTGAAGAGACAAAGTTAATGTTGTCGGTAAAATATAAAAATTCTGTATACACCGAGTGACAGTGAACACCGAGCAGTTCACATTGTATACTGAGCAAGTGTATATCGAGAAAGTGTATACTGAGCACTGCAGTAACTGGAGTTAATGAATGAGCATAACTAAAGATGATGACCAAGCATAACTGGAGTTAAAGAATGACAAAATTGCTTAGGTGGCAGAGGTACAATTTAGGGTTGACTGATTGATTTCTTTATTTTCAATGATTAGTTAAACTAAATCAAGGAAGAAGATTTAAAGCATGTTTTATTCACAGTTATCAAGGAGAGATTTACAGAATTAAACTAACAGAGATCTTTATGGGATAAAGAAACACATGGTGAGTTTTACAGATCAAGGAGAGATCTATGATAAAAACAAGGAGATTGAGCCGCTAATCATGTCTATATAAAGAGACAAGGAATTCATTATCAAAGAGAGGAATGCTGAATATATTTTGTGTGAAGATATAATTCTTCATGCAGATATGATCATACATGTTGAAGAACAGAACCAAGGAATTCTGCAGACATCGAGCAACAGAGGACAGAACATTCACTGAGAAGAAGAAAGAAAGAAAGAAAGCAAAGGAACTGAAGTGTATATTGATCAGTGAGGTATTATAGAACTAACAATAGATCTGAATATTTGCAAATCAAAGTTGTATTTTTAATAGATCATTTACTGTATCAGTTTGACCATTGATTCAGAAAATCTCTTAACGGAGTGGGATTTAACAGTCCTTATTGTATTGATATACTCAAGAGTATAAAAATGTTTTCTCATTGACAACATAGTGAGTGCTAGGTCAAAAGACAAACTATTGCTTTTAAATCTTCTAACAAGGTTGCACTTAACAGTGTGTATTGTAACCTTTAACAGGGTTGGCTCTTCACTGAGCTCACTTCAGAAGAGTGAAATTATTTTGGGTTACCGGTCCCAGGTGTTTTTTTCCATATTGGGTTTCCACGTTAAAATCTATTTGTCAAATGTGTATATGTTTCATTGCATTGATATTTTGTTTTACACATTATTGAAACTGGATTGGTCGATTAACGCTAAGTTTATTTGCTGCTACTTGGTAAAGTTTTAAAAAGATAAACAATATATCTTACTGAGAAACTTATATTTGTTTAAGTTATTTATGGAATACATATTGTTGAAATTGGGAATATAAGATAACTGAGGGTATTATATTTGAGAGGTAAGTTTTTTGTTGAATTTTTGGAATAATTATTAAGGCCACTGATTCACCCCCCTCTCAGTTATTCTAGCACATATCACAATCCGCTACCCCATAACAATATCAACCAAATCTGGTTAGGGCTTACAAGAAGGAACCTAGATCTCACCTTCGCTCTGATACCACCTAATGCAAGGAGGGTTATTAAGTAGGGCCAAAGGCACACCTAGTTACCAAACTAGCTTAAAGAACACAACACATAAGCAATAACATAAAAAGGGAGAGAAGAAACAAAAAAACTTTACATTATTTCATCAAACTTATTACATGCCGGGCTGTAAGGCCTTCCCGGTTTTGGCCATATACATTCAAATGTTTACAAGATAATCTTGATACGTGCTAGGTCATAGATCTGCAATCTAAATCTACTAAAGCTATCTTCTATCCAAACTGACACACCAAATCTAAGAACAAATAACCAAATATATACAAGAATCCACCAAATAGGTCAGAAGTTAGATCCTAAAGATCCAACATAGGAAATAAAAAAAGACCCAGATTGAGGTCCACACACATCCCAATTAAAGATCCCAACATTCATTACGCTACAAAAATTAAATGTATAAGTCATCCAGAATATCCCACATCAAATACACAAGTCGGTAAGAAAGCCAACCAAGCACAGAGACCACCCGGTGAAAACCCACCAAGTAGCCAAAAAACTACCGAGACCTGTCAGTAAAGAAAAAAAGAAACATGTAACTGAGTCCGAGTGGAGAACAAGTCTTCAACCAAGCGAACAAAAGTAGTTACCAAGCAACCTCCAACAAATGACTGAACAAAAGCAAGCACATTTTTGTTTGATCAGGATTTCCGAAGAACCCATGATGCTCCTGCATCACAAAAAACATTCCCGCCAAGTCAAACATTGTTCCTAGGGATAGTGGCAACATTCTCGCCGATAGTTAGATTTTTACAGAGAAGAATAGAATTGAAATGTTTTGTTCCATTTTGCCTTATGACTTACAAAAACACATTCTCACTAGTTTAGACAATGTTCTTGCATGTCTGATCAGGAATGGGTAAGACAAAGAGGGGAAAAAGACCGATGCATATAGGTCATCGAGGGTGAGTCAATGGGTTCATGTTCACACCTGTTCTGCAAGTGTTGCCGATGATTGGTTCCACATTCCCATCGGTTCTTATTTTTGCTGCTATGTAAATTTTGAGGCCACCACTGGGTGAAAAATTCTTCACTCTTGTAGATTCTAACTTAAAAACAACAAAAAATCTTGCAAAAACACACTTAAACAACAAAAAAGTTAGTTTATGGGTTAGTTTGCAAGAAAATAGCTAAAAAAAAGAATGACCTGTGAAGTGAGCCCCATCGAGCATGCATAAATATATGAAGGAAAATATAGTAGTTTATTTTAAGAATTCAATGATAAAAAACACTCAAACATACTAAATTAGCTCAAACATGTAGATAAGACAATGAAAGAGAACCAAAAACATAAAGAAAAGAAAGCCTTGCTACCCCTTTGAAATATCCCTTGTTGAGTGGATTTGTACGAAGGATTGGATGTGTGCTCTATGTAGATGCTCAAAATTAAAAGTTTAGGATTTGGAAGCATTTTGGCATAATGATGTTTCATTCTATGATTTTGATTCTCAAATGGGCATGGTAACTTTGCATAAAAAGTGGATGAAAATGAAGGAGAAGAGGGTTCAATTTATAGGCTTGAGGAGGTTGAAATGGAGGTTCAAGATTGAAAGGTGAGGAAGGGTTGAGATGCGTTTGAGGGGAAGAAAATTTATTGTGCTTTATCAAATCTATAGCATGGTGACAAGTGTTACCATGTGAGGGATCAAGAGGACATTGTGGGTTGGAGAAGATATTCCACGAAGACATATCTTTTCTCAAATCCCGAAGGTTGATCCTTAAAGAATGTGACCATTTTGGGAAATGAGACAGATTTTGGAGAAGTGAGAAGTGGGAGGGATTTTGGAGAAGTGAGAAGAAGGAATAAAATATTCCTTGGAGGGGACAAACGGTGGAAGAATATGGTTGAGGGTGTAAGAGGGAATTTAAGGTTGACAAGTGGAGAAGGATTGGGATTGGAGATGATTTGACATGAAGTTGACTTTGGTTTGGATTTGGATTTTTTAATCCTTGGATTAGGATTGTGAAAATGTTTAGGATGGGATTAGGCTTGGATTAATATTAATTAGTGGGAAAGTGGGAGGTTTAGGAGAATGAAAGTGGGAGGAGAGAGAATGAGTGGAGAGATAATTAGTTAAAGAAGGGTATTTAACTAATTAAGTGAGGGTTAGTATGTGAAAGAGGTTGGGTTGAGTTAGAAACCTAGGTCAGGTGATTTATAATATGGGTAGGTAGGGGCTAAGGTTAGGAGCCATGCACTCAAATAGAATTAGATTGATTAATTTAATTTATAAATATAGGAGAATGAGGTAAATGAATTAATTAAAACAAATAGTAGTATTTGTTTAATTAATAAAAGAAGAGGATTTAATCAAATAACCATTGATCACTTATTTCATTAATTGTAATATAATTAATTAATTAGAGGGTTGGCATTAAATAATAAATATTTAATTATTAATGCCTAGAAGAGAACTAAATTTTATTAGGATTCAATAATCAGATTTAAGTTTCTACAATTATGATATTGATTATGAGGACCTTAGGAGATGGTTTATTGGGACAATTTATTTTTTGGGAGTCGATTATTTTGAGTTTGATCTTCATGCTTATGTGAGGATTACATCCATATTGGCATTACACATGATATGTTTTTTTGGTCTAAGAGATTAAACAGGTTTGGGTATTGATATGGTTTTTCATTTGGAGTGTTTTGGAGGAGATCATACTCGACACATCATTTATTCTTTGAGGTGTTGGTATAAGGAAAATTTATAGTTAGCATGATTTCTCTCATCATTATATGGTTTCTTCCATGAGATTAAAAATTATATGATTTGAGAGGATGACAATATATTGTGAGAGAGTATGCATCTATTTAGATTTCATGTGTGAATTATTGTGATTATTTTTGGTATTAAATTGTTTACTTATCACACCTTGATATGATAATTGATTAGTATACGTGATATGATTTAAGATTAATTTTATATTTAGAATTACCATGCAGTGGTAGTTCTTGGAAATGTATGTTCTTCATTGAGAGGTTTTGATACAAAGGGTTTAATTACAGTTTATGGGTTGATATGATGTTGGCATGCGTAAATTAATTGACTATACCTGGGAGCTATAGATGGGTGGATGTATTAACATATGTTGTGCATTTCATTCCCAATCATGTGGGTTTTTTCCCTTGTGACAATAGCTTGGAGCATTTTTATCACATTGGATTTTATGTTTGTGTTCTTTGATTGGCACATCTTCACCTTGTTTTATTCCCTTTCTTTCATAGGTGGCATGTTGGATGATGAGAGGAGTTCTTTCTTGAGATGGTGATCACTTAGTTTTATTGTAGGTATCTTGATGGAGCATGAGAGCATGTCGGAGATTAACGTGGTTTATTGTATGGATATGATGATGTATTCTATTAATTCATCCTTATGTAATGCATACAACAACTAGGAGAATATTGGGATAAGGTGTTGTACACCTTGCATAATGTTTATAATGTATTATTTATTATTATGTGTGTGGTGTACCTAGGGTAAGCTAGATGTATCACAAAGAATTTACATTATTGGGGCCACTTTATGTGTTTTATTATAATGTTAGGAAATATTTTAATGTGGTTGTCACATTGATATTATTATTAGTACCTAATAGTAATGAGGGGTAGATGGTATTGTATTCACATGGTTTTGTGGTACATAAATTTAATTTCCCACTATTTGTATTTTATGTGGGCTTGATTCTATAAAAGTAATCTCCTATTAGTGTTTAGGTTGGCTAGTTGAGCGAGTTGTCATTATTGAGTCTTTATGAGGAGTGCATATGTGAAGCATGGATTGAGATGTGTAGATTCATGCTTGGACACATATATACATGGAAGAGGCTTGATGTTTCAAAAGTATTTCACTATAACTTTGTAAGTGGTTTATATTGCTTTAAGAGTGAATAATATGATAGAATATGCATGCTTTTGAAGGCTGAGTTTTTTTTTCTCGTGAGGGTTTTCCATAGTTATATTGTATGTTATATTTTGGATTGTCTATTTTATCTATGCATAATGTTTATTATATAATATTTTCTCAATGCTTCTCTCTCTCTCTCTCTCTCTCTCTCTCTCTCTCTCTCTCTCTCTCTCTCTCTCTCTCTCTC
>MU225826.1:2633240-2649364 GCA_018584345.1 Thuja plicata | reverse complement strand
CACATTTGATGGCTCTTTCTCACACACTTGCACTCTAAAAATCCTCCGTATTAGAGAAGGTCAGGTTGTTGGCTCTCGTTCTGAGGGTAAATTGCAGCAATCACTCCTAATTAGGAGGCAACAGGTCATCTCAATCATTTTGTAGAGCAAACAATTCATGTTTGTCTCTGCAAATCCATTGATTGAATAAGGACTATGTTGGGTTTTTTGTTGGATTGAGAGGTCACATTTGACATCAAACACTAATCACACTCCTCTTAGTTAGAAGGCAATAGGTTGATATTAGTGGGTTTTGTATACTTTATCTAACCTTTCGAGCTAATGAAATGACTTATTTAGTGTTTGTGTCTTTCTTAACAGGTTCCCAAATACACACACACACACACACATTTTTGGCACCCATCGTGGGGCCTAATTTCCAACTTGGCCTCATTTTCTAACACTTTTTTTCCAATTTGCATGCTCAGGATTCGGTCACAGGATCATTTTTAATCATTCAGGATCGTATCTCAGATATGCCATCACACCGCAGAAAAGTTAGATCGCATCCGGGATTTCCTGGGTTATTTTTGGTTTAGGCTTACATCTGGTCATTAAGGTATCATATTCGGTGTAAAAGATCACATACGGTATACTGTGTCACATTTAGTATAAATTTAGGCTCGTATCCAGTTAAAAAGCTTGTGCATTCAGTTTGCCTAATCCTAACATTTTTGACAAGTGGTGTTTTTGATGATTTGCAGCTTAACAAGTGTTTGCAGGGTGTTTTTGAAGATTTTTGTGGGCGTTTACACCAACAGATACTAACATGATTTTACAGGTTGCCAAACCCCCATCTTGACTTCTATTTACTTGCTTTCCAAACTTAAGACCATTTCTCCACTTGCTAAAACAACCAGATAATATGCTCTTTTCCTCTTGAGGAAAATCAGAAAGTCGGACGTTGTCTTATCATTTGTGATGAAATTAGGGGTGAATGAATGAAGCAAACACATCGTCTAAATTTGGAAATAGTAAATGAACAACACAAAGCACTAAATATGTGGGATTAAAGAACAAGTTCAATCGCTTAAATATTTTTGGATCAAAAATTGAACAACACAAATCATTAAATCATTGTGGTTAATTGAACAAGGAAAACTTTCCCTTTCAAGCATCCTGTTTTCTTTAAAATACGAGCAACTACATCAAGCTCAACATAGCTTGAGGGAATGAACTTTGTTTTAAGTGCTTTGGGAGAAAATGACTTAGATTAGGAGAGTATGCTCTTCTTCCTTGGAAGAATCAGAAATCCAGACATCCAAAGGTCGCCAATCCTGGTTACATATCATTTAAACAGTAGAGGACCTGTCGGTTAAGGAAAAAATCTCCTGGGAATGACCCAAGTGAGGATAGGTCTTACACCGACCCTTCCAACTCACTATAAATAGTTGCTTCCTCGTAGGCCAAAGCCTCAAAAGATGGAACTAGTTTTGTTCTTGGAATTTCGACATCATTCCTTGAACATATCTGGGTATATGTAGAGCAAAGACGCTTGAATCTTGCTTGCGAGACTACATATATTGAGGTACTCATAGGGCTATACGCCTCAATTTTGCCTTGTGCAATTCTATGGGGGATAGTTTCGAACGGATTGCCCAATAATCTACAACCAACTTCAACTGAAAGAATACCCAATTCATCCCCAAAAGGGTGATAATCTTTGTGCAATGCAAAAAGTAATTGCCCCAAGACACTCGTCATATTGTGCCCTCACTTGCGTTTAGAGTCGGCTAATACAACATCACGACTAGAGCCATTGTGTACTTGGTGATGGCTGTATTCTGATTAGCATTTGAGTGTGTACCTGAGTCAATAAGCAAAGATTTTCATCCTCCACCTAGAAAATAAGATAAAATGAGTGTTTGTTTCACCCTCTTAACAATGCAAAACTATTTGACGTGTTCAAAAGATCATTAAAAAGATAAGCTCCTCAAAACAATCAACAAATTTCAAACCCTCAAGTACAAGTGTTTTTCACACCTTACGACACCTCTTGATGCAATCTGGAAACAAGCAACTTCACGCACTTCGAAAATAGACTTTTCAAAACTGACCCAAATTAACAGAGACATCATAAAATCGTATCCTATTTTTCTCAATTCGCATTCAGTGTTTAGGATTGCATTTGGTATTTAGGATCATATTTGGTCAGCAAGAAGTTGTATCTAGATTCTAGGATCGTATCTGGTACCATCAAAGGCTCGCATCTGGGAGCTCGTATTTAGGACAGTGGGCATTTGTAGGAGTTTTTCTTAGGAAGTCTCAATGGATTAGGATCCCCTTTTTTCTCTTTAGCTGGTTCCTGTTGTCTCTTCTGGTCTCTCTATTGTTATTTTAAAACAATTTTGAAACGTCCACCTTGCATGCTTAGTCATTCTTTCATGATCAGTTCAATACGTGTGGTCTACCTATTTTCTATCAACAACTTGGTTCCCAGCTCACTATTAGGGCATTCTAACCCTTTGACACTGGAATCATTTACATCCACCAAAAACAAACAGTTACTTTTACCTAGACATGCCCACTTGAATGATCTGAAATCCTTACTTGCCCTATTGGGAAACGTTAACAAAGTTGAGAAACAAACTTCATGGTTAACACAAGACGCAATGAGTATACAACTAAAGGGTCAAAAGTGCCTCCTAAAACACCACACTTTCAAGGAGAAACTTCTCACAGTTCCCTTCTTGATCTAGATTCACCTCAAATGGATAGCAACACTAACAAATGGAGTAAAGATTTTTAGGGTTATAATGATGGAAAACAAGCACAATCCAAAGGCACAAAAGAGGAAGAAAGACCCAAGTTTGAACATAATATGTGTGGTTCAGAAAGTGAAGAAGAGATCCCTGAAGACGAATACGAGAAACTCAAACAAAGTAAACGGATCCACAAGCTATTACAATGGATAATTAGCGATGATAAAGAAAAGTACTTCCTCCATCTAGCATCCACAGGTGTCAAGTTACCCAAATATTATAATGTGGAAAATATCAAGGAAAAGGAGGTACCAAACCCGATATCTATTCTCACCAAATAGCTCAATCTAATGCAAATGGAGCTCACCAACCTCAAACAAGAGAAAGAGAAACCCAAAACAAAATACTCTTTGGATGCCATTTGTCCATTTCCTTTCAACAAGAGTATCACTATGGTCCTATTTCCTCATAATGTGACAAGGCCAAAGTATGACAAGTACACGGGAGAAACAGATCCACACGACCATGTCAGAGAATTCTGTGCTCTAAGCATTGAGTACATGCATGAACCCACTTACCTCATGCGACTGTTTCCAGGAAGTCTAGGAGGTAATGCCATGGAGTGGTTCTCAAAATTAAACCCTAAGGTCAAGACATTTGAGGAGTTGATGCAACGGTTCATTCAACATGACATAACTATGATGGATCTATGTAACACCAAACAACAAACTAGAGAATCATTCACACACTTCCTACAGAGATGGAGGAAGATTTTTGCACGGTATTCAAGGGTCATTCCCAAAATGGAGAAGATGGAAATCTTCATTAATAATCTAGTGCCTGAATTAAGCTATGCTCTACAAATGCAGGACTCTCCTAGCTTCGATAGGATGATTAAAAATGCCCTCCGTATTGAGGAAGTCATGGTCAAAAAGGGAGAGATCACCCTTCAAAATGAAAACAAAGGCAGTAACTCCAACTCCAAGCCTAAATGGTGGAAGCAAAACAAAAATGTTGTTAATGATGGATTAGTTGATGCCTCTAACATTAATTCTAACCCTAAAGCATTCAATCTAACCAATGGCATGCAAGCAAGCAAAGAGGCTAAATAACACCTCCTGTTCCCAAAATGAACAATGATAACAACAAGGAACAAACCTGGACTTCAAAACCCCAAAGAACATTCACTCCTTTGGGGGAACCTCTTGAGACTGTTTTGAAAACGCTGGTGGATAACAAAGTTCTTACGATTCCTGATTCAAAACCATGGGAACCAATGGTCAAACCCAGGTGGTGGGATGATAATTCCTATTGTGTCTTCCACAAATACAAGGGACACAAGACTAATAATTGTCTCAGACTTAAGCATGTCATCCAAGACCTCATCGAAGGAGGTAAGATCAAAGTAGATGGACATACTACCAATGAGGATCATACGACATTCAACAAACCCTTTCCTAATTACAATCAAGGAGAAACATCCAAAGGGAAAGGTAATGAGGTAAACTACACCTATTCCAAGAGTGACAATGTGATCAATATGCTCAACATTAAAACTAAATCCATCAATGTGATCACAATTAAAGGTGCCTCATCCTCCTCAAATGCTATAAAATAGATCCAAGCACAGGTTACAATCAAAGGACCTCCAAAACTGACATCAACATCAAAGGTTCCTATTATAACTATTCCTAAACCAACATCAAAACACGTGGTCACTATCCCTGGAGAAAAATATAACTTGGTAGACCAATTGCAACGAACCGCTATGAAAATTTCCATCTTCGAGTTGCTCAAGATATCCACTGTGCATAGAGAAATCCTAGAACAAGCTCTACACGTTGCTAATGTTCCAAAAGATATTGATATAGACAAATTTCAAGCGATGGTCAATCACATCTCAGCACCATACTACCTCTCCTTTTCTAAAGAGGATGATAAGTCATTGACCCATCCACACAATCAACCCCTCCATATCAAAGTCCTTAATCATAAATCCTATGTTAGACACATATTGATAGATGGAGGCGTAGGATTGAATATCTGTACACTGGATCTCATCATGAGACTAGGTCTCTCAGAACAAACAATTGACACTAGAAACAAGATAACCATCAAAGCTTATGATGAGGAAGAAAGATCCTCCCAAGGTCTTATTTCTCTACCTATCAGAGTCAGACCAATTGAAAGGAATGTTATATGTCAAGTTTTGGATTTACCATTGGCCTAAAATATTCTACTAGGCAGACCATGGATTCACGAGATACAAGCTGTACCATCCACTTATCACCATTGCATAAAGTTCCCACATAATGGGATAGAAGTGATGATTCCTAAAGATGCCAACTACGCTTGCAACAATATTAAAGCAGGTAGCATGATCCCACACAACAAAGAGGCTATGGATGCCATTGCTCCTAAAACAACCAAGGACATGGTTATGAAGAGTTTTAGCAAAACTTTGAAACTCGAAGAAACAGGTATGGGAGAGTACAAGCTGGACCTGACTCCTTCACTGACAGACCTTCTGGTGTCACCGAGATCCTATGGAAAACCATCATCAACATTCAAACCTCTAGCATTCAAAGAGCCAAAAGTACACAAGGCAATTGGCATGATAAAGGCATCCACATATTCTTCAGATAACACCAAAGAACAGGCAGTTTTGAATTGGCTTTACAAAGGAGAACTAGTGGACTCTGAGGTCAAACATGTGAAGATATCCCCCGAGCAGTATGTAAAGGGATATGAGTTCCTTACACAAATGGGTTACAAAGGAAAGGGACCCCTAAATGACACAAGATAAGGGATCATTGAACCTCTTCCCTTGGGGTTACGCAACACCAGAGATACAATAGGACTGGGTTTTAAAACTACAACTAATAAACCCGCTCCAATAGAGAGTCCACACTCAGATAAAGGGAGTGATGAAATAGATAAACTAGAACAATGGTCCTATGAAATATTGTTACATGTTGGTGCACAAGACCCCAACTACCAAGGAGAATTCTATGTACCTAATTTTGAAGTACCATAGGATCTTCACACTCCTTTGCTAGCACAACCTCCCATTCAAGAGGTAGGATACACCATAGAAACAATCACTGAAGAGATACCCGGCCACAGAACTTACATCCTAACTGGGGGCAATTAGTCACAATTTCACATGTCCTCGATCTACCTCACTTTGATCTACAGGAATCTAACCGATTCCATCGAATAAACATTGCTGAATATTTAAACAGATCTGATGATGATGTCACAGACTCTCATGACTATGAGGGGGATCAACATAATATTGCCTCTAAAGATATTGGAATAGATACAATTCACATGTTTGCAGCTTCCTTAGCTCCTAGTAAAAGACCTAACACTCCTTTCAATGATACTGATCCTCCTAAAGTAGAAGAAGAGTTCATTCCCCCAATGATTTATGGAGACATTGGTGAATACATAAGTCTACAAGAATTTCATAGGCTACAAGCAAGAAGCATCCTTTTGCAAAGGGATGATGATGAGATTTCTACTAATGAGTCGCTAGAGTTTGATCCATATATGACTGACAATGGCCCTTTTAACAATGATCTTACTCTTATTGATCTAAACATAAAAAATACTAACTTAATAGACTGTGTCATGTTGGTTAATTGTTTTGATGCTAACATGATGCTGTCCTTCCCAGAATTTGACTCCCTAAAATTGGTACTTCCAGACCTAATTGATTGGACTGAAACATATCCTACTCCTATCCTCGACTTTCCCAATGACCACTCCCTAGCTTGTTATCTTAATGCTTGTGAACCTTACCCTTCTTCCACCAATGCAAGGAGCAAGAGCATGTCATAGGAGGATATCAAGTTTCTTAGTCACAAACTGAAAAACAAAAAGAAAAAGCAGGCTGATGGTGAAAACCACTCTATGGCAGTATCAAATCCCAAAATAGTAAAGAAAAAAGATGTATCCAATGGTGAAAACCTCTTAGAGGCACCAAAGGATGATACTCTTGATATCCTCCCTGAACACTTTCAAGAAAGATCTTCAGTATTGATTGAACCAACACAGCTAGTAAACTTGGGCACCATTGAAAATCCTCAAA
This sequence comes from Thuja plicata, assembly GCA_018584345.1. Taxonomy (NCBI): domain Eukaryota; kingdom Viridiplantae; phylum Streptophyta; class Pinopsida; order Cupressales; family Cupressaceae; genus Thuja; species Thuja plicata. The sequence continues at coordinate 2,642,527 of MU225826.1, read as the reverse complement.
TAGTTCATCTGGCACAATCTTTATCACAAGAAGAGTAGGTACAATTCACAGAGTTCCTGAAGGAGAAGAAGGTCAATTTTGCATGGTTTTGCACTGATATGCCAGGGCTCAATCCTAATCTCATCATGCACCACTTTTCTATAGCTCCTAGGATCAAGCTCGTAAAACAAAAACTTAGAAAGATGCATCCTCATGTTGCATTATTGGTAAAAGCAGAGCTAGAAAAGTTGTTAAAAGATGAATTTATTCGAGTCATTGCCTATGTAGGATGGATCTCCAATGTGGTCCCCATTTCTAAATCTGATAAATCTATTAGGATCTGTACGGACTTCAGAGACCTAAACAAAGCATGTCCGAAGAATGACTTCCCTCTACCAAACATTGACATGATCATAGACCTTAAAACTGGCTTTCAAATGTATTCATTAATGGATGGATTCTCTGGCTATAATCAAATCAAGATCGCCCCTAAGGATCAAGAGAAAACCATGTTTACATGCGCATGGGGCACATTTTGCTGGAACGCCATGCCATTTGGGCTAAAGAATGCCGGTGCAACATATCAAAGAACTATGACAACCATATTCCATGACATGATGCACAAGAACATGAAGGACTATGTCAATGACACATTGGCTAAATCTAAGGAGAGAGGTAGTCACATTGCTGACCTAAGGAAGATATTGGATTGAATGGAACAGTTCCAACTCAGGCTCAACCTGAAGAAATGTGCCTTTGGGGTCCAATCAGGCAAGCTCCTAGGATTCATAGTATCAGCAAAGGGAATCAAGGTAGATCCTACAAAGGTAAAAGTTATTCTAGAGATGACTCCTCCATGTAATATCAGTCAAATGAGGATGCTACAAGGGAGACTCTAGTCTATCAGGAGATTCATGTCCCAACTTGCAGATAAGGCACAACCCTTTACTAAGCTACTACATAAAGGGGTTACATTCAAATGGGATGCACAATGTGAAGCAAACTTTAGAGAATTGAAGAGGTACCTGGCTGCTCCACCTATTCTTATGGCACCTATTCATGGAAAACCCTTGCTCCTATACATTTCAGCTATAAATACATCCCTAGGAGTATTATTGGCACAAGATGAAATAAAGAAAGAATGAGCTATCTACTATATTAGTAGAACCCTAGTCACTTATGAGCTCAATTATAGCATTATTGAAAAAGCATGCTTAGCAGTCGTCCTTGCATCACAAAAAATAAGACATTACATGCTCTCTCATACAGTAATTCTCATTGCTAAAATTGATCCTCTAAAGTATCTTTTGAGCAGAACAACATTAATTGGAAATTTGGCAAAATGGGTTCTAATTCTAAGTGAGTTTGACATTGAATATGTTGAACAATGAGCTATCAAAGGATAGGTACTTGTAGATCAATTGGCTGACTCACCACTCCAGGATGATGAACCTTTACTAATTGAATTTCCTGATGAAACAATCATGCATCTTACTGAACATCCCTGGAAGATGTACTTTGATGGTTCATTTACTCAACAAGGATCTGGAGTAGGGGTCCTCTTCATAACCCCACAAGGATACAAGATTCCCAAATCTTATAAATTGATGTTTCCATGCAACAACAATATCTCAGAGTATGAAGCATTGGTCAATGGCCTCAAGCTAGCTATGGAATGGAAGATCATTGAGTTACACATGTATGGTGACTCCCAACTAATTATCAATCAAGTCAATGGGGAGTATCAAATAAAAGATGAAAATTTGATGCCTTACAAACAACTAGTTGATGATCTAAAGAAATACTTTATCTTCGTCACCTTCCAGCAAATACCAAGATCAAAAAACTAAGCTGCAGATGCTATGGCTACCTTGGCATCCATGTTACAACTAGAGGAGCATCAATTTTTCTATGACTTCTTGGTGGAAGAAATATCCTATCTTGCCTTTGCAAACCTTGAATACCAGGTAATATGTGCCTTGAATACCCCAGATCAATCTTGGTATGCCAGTATCATTGCTTACCTTTCTGACCAAACCATTCCCGCCAATCTATCCAGAAATGAGAAAAGATCCCTAATTAGGACAACATCATGTTATGTACTCATAACTAACAACCTATATCGATGTAGTCTCTATGGTACACTTCTTCAGTGTTTAGAACTCAAAGAGTCTGATCTAGCATTAAAAGATGTCCACAAAGGTGTATGTGGATCACACTCGAACGAATTTTTGTTAGCCAATAAACTGCTCAGAGTAGGCTATTATTGGCCTACCATGGAGAAAGATGCTATTCAATTTTCAAAAGCATGTCTTAAATGCTAGACACATGGAAACCTTATTCATGCTCCTTCCAGAGAACTTATACCTTTCATAACACATTGGCCATTTCAGCAATGAGCCTTTGACTTGGTTGGACAAATATATCCCAACTCTTCAAATGGACACAAGTTTATCATTATGGCCACTGAGTATTTCACGAAGTGGGTCGAAGCTGTGCCGCTAATTAAAGCCACTGGAAAATAGGTTTCTATGTTCATTTTGAACTACATTATTTGTAGATATGGGATACCCTCTTCAATTGTAACAGACAATGAGAGCCAATTTAAAAATCAAGACATTGATGACCTTTGTGAATAGTTTCATATTACTCAACATTTCTCCTCAATCTATTATCCTCAAGGTAATGGATAGGCTGAGGCATGAAACAAAAATATTCTCAAGATTCTACACAAAACTGTGAGCAAGTCTGGCATCTACAACTAAATTCGGCACTATGGGCCTACAGAAAAAGAATCCGAACACCTACTAGAGCCACGCCATTTGCTCTAGTCTATGGCATTGAGGCCGTACTACCTATTGAGGTTGAAATCCCATCTTTGCGGATATCTTTAAAAGGACTGGTTACTGATGAGCAATACCACATTGATCGGGTAAATTCTCTGGACCTACTAGATGAGCGCAGACAACAAGCGTTTGATCACCTCAAAGTATACCAAGCAAGAATGTCCAAAGGTTACAACAAAATGGTCAAACCATGCAAATTTGAGGTGGGAGACCTTGTCCTCAAGGAGAATCCTAAGAACCAGCCTAACAAGGAGCAGAAAGGAAATTTTGAACCTAACTGGCTAGGACCTTATGTTATCACCGCTACTTTTGGGAATAGAGCTTATCAATTAGCTACACCCGAGGGAGATGTTCTTCCAGATCCTATCAACACTCTACATTTGAAGTGGTTCTACGCTTAATGTTTGGCTAGCAGAGCCTGTACAACAAATAGTTCTTGCAAAATACCAAAAACATTCAAAAAATTGATCCTCAAGAAATCCAAAAATAGTGGAACAGGTCCTACAAAATGGGTATCATTGGTGAAAACCTGGTAAATAGGCGCCTTGATACTACAAAAAACATTTAAAAAAGAAAAAATAGCAAAAATATTGAAAAAGAAAAAAAAGTGCCTTGATGAGCACCTGGTAAAATAGGCATCTTGGTAGCAAAAGAAAGAAAAAGATCTTTCCAAGTGGTGAAAACCTGGCAATCAGGCGTCACTTGTGATCTGCGCTCCATCTATCAATGCACTACTGATACTAGACCTTCATAATTTTTCCTGTGCTCATACACTGACTTCATCTTCCTAAATGACTATCTTATCCTCGCTTGGGATTTTTCTATCTTTACATCTTAGGAATAAGTCATTCTGCACTGGGGGCATCTTTACTGGCATAGTCAATTGCGGTTGCTAGGTTTCTCTAGGATGGTTGCCTCATGAACACAATGTTTCTTGATACATGCACAACAATGTTAGTTTCCAAGACAAGGGTGTCTTTCCAAAACATCAGACACAACATTTCCATTAACGGGATTCCTACAAGGCTATATTGGATCGCAAACATGAACGGATTATCCTATCAATGCATAGACATGGAACACCATATCACTTACATTCTAATTTTTTGATTGATGAATCTTTATTGTGTTTGACAGATGAATGAACAAGAACTGCGTAAACACACAGTTTGATAATGGTTTGATTATAATTATTTAAATGTCCTGATGATGTTTTTAACTAGGGGCATCTAAGTAATTATGAATTTTATCTGATTGATTCTCAATTGATGATTTATTATGTCTTCTTAGTTACTCAATGATGTCTGCGCAAAGACAGAGAGTCACAAGGATGGGGGCATAATGTTTTCTTGATTTTCTGTGTATGGTGATTGTTACAAATGATCCTATAAATTTCACCTAACTTAAATGTTTATGGTAAGAGCTGCCACTATGGGTGGATAGCCGCATATATCTTGATCTTTGTTATGTGTAAACTACGGTGAGGTTGAAACAATTTCCTTGTCTATTTTCTGATCCAGATTCTCACTAAGATATATGAATCATAATGTACCCAAGGATATGAATTTTTAAGGTCATTGTAGGTTCAATAGCTTGCCTTACTCAGAATTTGGTATATTAAAAGGAAGGTGACTATTTTGTTATCCTGGCTTCTATACCTTGATGCCTAAGTCTATTTCTGACATTTCAATAAAATATAGTATTCATATTATCATAATATCAGTGGGTATTAGTGATGGTTGTACTATCAGATGGTATCCGTTTCAACAAGCGCCCAATGATGATAAAAATGTTGCAAAATTTTCGAAATCAGTGACAAGTCCTAAGAGTCTTCATATAGCTGCATTTAGAGATTGCATAATGCATTTATCAACAAAAATAACAACATAAGGAATTTTTAAGCTCAAAAATGGTTTTTATCTTCTTCTAAAAACATCAAGTTAATTACATCATCTATATTACATATATCAAATATCGTTGCACATCCATAACATACATTTTGTATTCATTGAAAAGCAGAAACATGAAAATACAAAAATCAAAGCATCCATGTCTTGCATTTTTACCTTTTACATCCTAAATGCATCCATACATATTGCATAGCTGAAAAATCAAAAGAAAAATGCATTTGCATTTTCACATAGGTATCATTTATAACATATTTATATCAGTAATGACTCATCACATTCAAATCATAAAATGATGTTATTATCTGCAAAATTAACTCATCACAAGACCAAGATATCATCACATGTGCAAAAGATACATTTACCACATCTATGAAAGCAAAAAGAAGTCATGAAACATGTCAGAATCAAGGAACTGCATCAGATATATATCCTCATAACATGGTACAAATCAAAGCATAAAGAGTATCAAAAAGCATAAAGTGTATCAGTAAGCATAAAGAGTATCAGTACGCGAAAAAAATGAATCAAGATATATGTATGAATGTCATCTACAAAAGCGGATCTCAGAAGGATCCAAATATACAAAAGAAGGAACCTCAACAGGATCCAGATATACATATATGATCTCAAAATGTACATGTCATACAAAATGATACAAACTATCAGCTTTGTCTCGCCCCCTCTCCCTGGTTAGGAGGAGGAGGAGGTGGTACAAAAGGTGCTAATGGAGGAGGCATGGCCCCCTCTAACTGCTGGGCCACTCAAGAAAATGAAGGAGCTATTTGCCCCTCTGGAACTACTATGTGATATAGGGTGTAATAATATGTGGCCCTCTGATCCTGATGGACTGCTGTGCGGGCTTGTGCATCCCTCTTTGCCCTCAGTCTCTCCATCTTCCTATCCCTATCTATGAGCAAGGCATTGGATATAGCTAGCCTAAACTCTGTTGCTATGGCTCTGGCCTCCAAGGCTATAATCTAAGCTCGGAGCTACTCCCTCTCCTGCTCGCATCTCGACAAAGGGTCTCCATCCTTGCCTGCATCCTTCTCCTAGGCTCCCTGCCGCCTTTGACATTGCTGCTCACCTGTGAGAAATGGGCCTATATCTCTCTGAGGGGCCACAAATCTAAATCTCTAGCATCTTCCCTGCCCACTGTCGCTAACACCACCTATATCCATGACCTCTCCTCCACCACCTCTGTCATCTCCATCAGGCCCATCATCCGGAGGAGGACGCCTGCAATCTCTGCTACCGTCCCTACCACCATCTCTACCACCATCACGATCTCCATGTCTCTCAGGAACCTTGTCTCTACCTCCTCTACCCCTGACGGGTCGGTCATCAGGATCATAGTCAAGTGGCTCCTCTATGCGAGGAATGATCTCCTCTGGAACAGTGAATCAAGGAAATGGGTACTGAAGCATCTCAGTGGCATAACCATCTGAAACACCTGCATCCTCTACATCTAGACAAAGGTCCCAGTCTACTGCCACCATGTCTCAGATATCCTGGTGTGCAATCTTATAAGTCAATTGTGCACCCCATAGAGGTGTCTCATCTTGGGTACGAGCATAAACTGCAACATCCTCTGTACGGCCCTGTCACCGACCATACTACCTCATAACTCTGGTAATGATAAAATGCTCTATAATATACCTCGTCCAGCCAATCAAATATCTACTTTGACACAAAAATGGTACCTGTCGGGCATCAGAAGTCCACACCTCATAGTCTAGATATGGTTGCCAGACGACCTCTGTCATATCATCAAATAAACGGTGCCAGTACTTGACCTTTCCTAGATGGGGCTACTATAAGAGGACTACATACATGTATACATAGGGCTGATCAGGTGCCCTCTGCCTATCTACAATCGGCTATGTGATAGGGATGTGCTCCCAGGCCAAAATCTAAAGAATGAGTATACCCACAGTCATACTGCGGGTGTGATGATATACAATCTCATGAAGCTCTCTGTACATGTGAGCTAATATACAACTCCCCCAAGAAAAATGTCAATGGTGGTCTAGCAGATGCTCGACCATGCTCACCCAGCCAACTAGGAATCCATGCTGACCTCTATCCGGCATGAGGATGCCGCCTACCAAACTGGCTAAGTACACAGCTAATCGATCATAGTGATCAACCATGTAATCCCATGACAAGTATCTCCAGTCTATAGTATCATCCTGAAAGAATCTGCATGCAGTACCAATTGCCACACCAGCTCTGGACTCAAAGAAAACCTCATGTCCAACCATCGGTACGCGGAGTATCCTCCAGACATCGTTCGAAGTCACAGTAATCTCTCCTATCAGTAAATGGAAGGTGTTGTGCTCAGAATGCCATCTCTCAGCTAGAGAATTCAACAACCCACAGTTTACCCCGATCTTGGGTAAACCTATTAAGGAACGCAATCCACATCAGATCACGATCGTCTGCTCCTCATTTGACAATCAGCCAGACAATGCAAGTACATGTGTAGGATAAGTGCCGTGAAAAGCGACTACCTCAAACTGGGCCTAATTTTGGACACAACAGTAAAACATCAGAAACTATCTACATCAAGGGACATAATCCTACTCTGCTAAGTCATTCCAAGTTCGTAGGACGCAAACAGATCAAAGGACATTAAAAATCTAAGTCTTCTACCAGATGCGACCTTGGAAATACAGGATGCGATTGCGTTTACCAGATGCGATCCCTGAAAAATGGGATGTGATCCTAAATGTAGGGTACAATCCTGAGAAAACAAGATGAGATCCCCTGATGGATTTTTCACTCCAAAAATGACAAAAGCATTAACACTGGATGCGATCCGAGAAAAATCAGATGCGACTCAGGATTGGCAGGTTGCGATCTGGAATCCCGGATGTGATCCTAAATTCAACTAGCTCTAAAAATCACAAAAATGCATGAGATTGAAAATTGCAAAATTCACAAGCTATTTTATCGAGCACTTATCGGCGGTTGGTAGTCGGCTAGTCACTGATATCGGCGGCTCATCTCAAAATGGCACTTCCTCACGGGGACTACCATCTTCTCTGCAGAGCTCTCTGAATTTCTATGGAGGAAAGTGAAAATGAATAGTGAAATGGTAATTTTGGAGGCTTATATGGGTCTTTTGAGACATTTAGGGTTTTCAAAAATCCTCTCGAACAACTAAAAATTCATTTCTATTCACTTTTTACTCAATCGAGAACCAAATTGAAGGTGCCTACGATGCTTTTAGCAGCGCAGTGTCATTTTTGTGATAGTTTTGAAACTTATGACTTTGCTTCATTTGTTCCCAACATTCGTCAATATTGCACATTTTATCATACATCCTGGTCTAAACATCATTTTATCAGCCTTATCGCTCATATTTTCACATAATTAACTTGATAATTGTGTGTTTATTTTTAAACACACCTTCTTCTACTCCGTTCTTTCTTTCCCTAACTGCTTCCTGCAAGTAATACGTTCATTCAACTAAGGGATTTTATTCTTTTTCCTTCGATTTCATTCCCGAGGGGGCATGATCACACTATCATCAATTAAATTTTTGCTTGAAACTGCATTAAAAATGACTTCGTTATCAAACAAACTAGGGGAATAACAGTTTCCTTGACTAAGTCAGAACTGTTGGATAGAAAGCTTTGGTTCTCATGAGCTGATATCTTATATTTCCTCATTTAAAAAAAAAAGATTTTTATTAAGCTCCTAGCAGCTTCTTATTTATTTTTGAATGACAACCAAGTTCAGAATCAGTATTATCAATTTTTGGACAACAACCAAGTTCAGAATTGGTATCTTTAAAATCTTTTAATGATCTTTGAACGATAACCAAGTTCAAAATCAATTCTATCAGTTTTTTTGGATCAAGTGCGAGACTGATCTCATCAACATTTCGTTCGGCAACCAAGAACGGAATTCTCAATCTTTTTGAAGTCAAAATTAAAAAAATTTCTTTGAATCAATGCGCTGCTCGCACATTAATTCAAAGAGGGGCAAATGTAACCACCTGAATTTGGTCTGTTCCAACTATGGACCCTATTTTCCCTAAGTGTGATCATACCCTTGATTATGTCCAAACGACCCTGTTACTGCTTGGCATAATTCTTCGAATCAATTTAATGTCCTAGGTGATTTTTATCATTGAATTATATTAACTGTTATAGCCATATAATTTAAATCAATTCAAACCTATTAAATCAAACCAAAATCAAACATGACTATAGTATTTAATTATAAAGGAATTAAATAAATCCCTAAATCAATTACCCACTTGCAAAGTAACCCATTCCCCTAGCCTATTTGATTTAATTAAAATGGCTATAGTCCCCTAATTATTAAAAAGCAATTTCATTGTTTAAATAATTAATTCCTATATTTTTAAATGAATTAAATAAGTTTAATTCATTTATTTATATTTCCCTAAACCCTAACCTAACCTATCTCAACCACTTCTACCTTGGGTTCTAACCCTTCTCAACCCATTCACCCTTGCTAATCTAATCCTAATCCTAATTCTAGCCCTAACCCACCTCCTAATGTTGTCACATTCCATTAA
>MU225826.1:2611438-2633190 GCA_018584345.1 Thuja plicata | reverse complement strand
TTTCTCAAGCTTGACTTCCTTAAAGTCCACTTTCTCAAGCCACCCTCTTACACCCTCCCTTGCTTCTTTAAGGCTTTCATTAATGCCTTATTAATGAAGATGCCTTAAGCCTATGTCTCTCCCATGCATTATTAATGCCTTGGGCATTAATGGTTCTTAGACCTCTATTAATGAGTCTCTCAACTCATTAATTCACCTTGTCCCCCCTCTTTCTCTCTCATTCTTCTATAAATCAAAGCCATTTTTGAGAGTAAATAAGCCTTCACCTTAGATTACAAATACATTGTTATGCTATTGGATTAATCTTAGACTAATATTTCACTTCTTATTCCATGCTTTTACATTGTTATTATTCACATGCTTAGAGCTAGAATGCTTGTTTATCATCTTTTTAGCTTGTTTTTAACTAAAAATCCTTCATGCTAGGTTGTATTTGTCACTGATTGTAGCATAGTCTGAGGGCTAATATGTTACTAATCACACTCCTCTTAGTTAGAAGGCAATAGGTCGATATTAGTGGGTTTTGTATACTTTATCTAACCTTTTGAGCTAATGAAATGACTTATTGAGTGTTTGTGTCTTTCTTAACAGGTTCCCAAATACACACACACAGGTGTTAGGAAGTTTAAGGCAGAACATTGGAAAGATCGGCATAGCAGATATAACTAACTTTAGCATTAGAATCTAGCCAGCTGAAGAGAGCCACTTTCCCTTCCAGCCATTCAGTTTATTGTAGATAGAAGCACTTAGATCTTTCCAAATGATAGCTTTTCCAGCACCTTCAAAGAGGGGAATCCCCAAATATTTGGAAGGAAGAGTGCCTTTCCTCATGCTGAGCACCTTGCAAATATCTCTTTGACAATGAGGGGAAGTGTTGAAGAAATATATTTATGACTTATGCCAATTGAATCGTTGACCTGAGGCATCAACACAAGAGTCAAGAGTTGTCTTCATGACACAAGCTTGTCAGCTTGAGGCTTCCCCCCCAAGAAGGGTGTCATCTGCAAACTATAGATGAGAGAGTGCCGGTTCTCCTGTTGCCACCATAATTCCTTTCTAGGAGCCTGATTCTCTTTTGCTCTTGATAAGCCTGCCAAGGTCGTCTGCCATGATGATGAATAGGAAGGGGGATAGAGGGTCCCCTTGTCTAATTCCTTTACATGTTTTGAAGAATCCTTGTGGGCTGCCATTGACTAGAATGGATTGCCATACATTGTTAAGGCAACCATCTATCCAATCAACCCACTCCATAGAGAACCCAAATTTCCTCAGTATTTTAAGTAGGAACACCCTATCGACTTCATCATAGGCTTTTTGGATGTCAAGTTTGACTAGAATTCTATCTATTTTGGCCATTCTGACAGTGTGAATGGCCTCATGTGCCACAATGATGCCTTCATAAATTGATTAGTTGAGGGAAAAACCACTTTGTTTTGCTGAGATGATTGAGCTCTGGATGGTTTTTAATCTATTTGCAATAGTTTTGGATATGATTTTGTAGAGAATATTACATAAGGCAAGAGGTCTATAGTCGCTGAATTTAGAGGCATCAGATTTTTTGGGGATCAAGGATATGAGAGTGTTATTCAAGTCCTTCAATATGAATTTACCTTTACGGGCCTCCTCTGCTACCTCCTAGACCTCTTGTCCAACAAGTTCCCAAAAGTGTTGGAAGAAAAGGGCCGTGAAGCCATCAGGACCCGGGGCCTTGTCACTCCCCATTCCAAATAGAGCATGCTTGACCTCCCCCAGAGTGGTAGGCTTGGGAAGAAATTCATTATGGGCTGGTGTGATGTAGTTTGGAATAGTGATGAATATGTCGGTCAGAAGAGAAGAGACCTCTCTGTTTATGCATAATATGTTTGAAAAATATCTGACTGCCTCTCTCTTGATATCTTGTTCCTCTTCTAATATTTCACCATGCTGGTTCTTGATGGAGAAAATTTTATTACCAGCTCTTTTGACCTTGGCAAAATTATGAAAAAACTTTGTGTTTCGATCCCCATCCTTAAGCCATAACTCCCTAGACTTTTGCCTCCAATAAATCTCCTCTCTGGCTAGGATTTTTGCATAGTCTAGTTTTAGAGCTTGTTCCTTGGTAAATTCAATGTTTTTCATACCTTGGCTGATGATGATCTCATTTAGACTCTTAAGTTCCGCCTCTAATTTGAACTTTTCCATGAATATGTTTTTAAAGCTTTCCCTGTTCCATATTTTCAGCTTATCTTTAATAAACTAAATCTTTTTAGTGAGTTGGAAAGCTTTGTTCCCACCCCTGAGAGGAGCCTTGGTCCACCATAGTTTGATCAAATCATCAAATTCATCAGCCCTAAGCCACATGGCTTTGAATTTGAAGGGACATCGCTCTGGAGCCATGCCATCCTGAATTCTCATCCCGATGGGGAAGTGATCAGACCCTGTGATAGGAAGGATTTCAGCTTGTGTGATCCAATCCATGGCTGCCTAATCTCAACCAATAAGGAATCAGTCCAATTTTTCAACAATGTTATTGAAGTACAGTCTACGATTAGTCCATGTGAAATCTCCCCCTTTTAGATTAATCTCCACTAGCCCATTTTCTAGGATGAAGTCATTGAAGTCTTCCTGGCTCTGCCTTGCCCATCCCCGCCCTCCTTTCTTATCTTCTAGATGGAGGATGGCATTGAAGTCCCCCTCAGAATGAAGAGTTCGTTCAGATTGTTCTTAAGGATGGTGGAAATTTATCTCCATAGTTTGAGCTTGAGGGAATTTCTATTGGGTCCATATATATTGAAGATGCTGATCCTTCTGAGAAGCTGCTTTGAGTCTACCTTAGCCCATATCCAGGATTTATTGTGTTGGATAATCTCCACATACATGGATTATTCCTTCCAAAGAATTCCTAGTCCTCTGGAGGCCCCTTCGGCCTCAGCAAAGAAACATTTCCATCTTGGGAATCTTGCTGCAAATAGTTTAGTGTCTTCCAGCTTGAGTTTGGCTTCTTGGATGAAGACTATTTCAGGCTTTGCCTGATCAAAGCACCGTTTGATCAGTCAACATTTGTCAGAGGCATTACAACCCCTAACATTCCAGGATAGGAGTTTCATTGTGCCCGGGAAAAGGCATTTCCTTTTCCCGATCTCAATTTGCGTTGGCCATTCGCATTTGCAGCCTTGGCTAGCCTCATTTTAAGAGTGCTTGCACCCCTCTTCTTTCTTTCACCTAGGAAAGATTTGTCAAGGAGTGATTCCAATTGAGAAATATTTCTGACATCCATGACATCTAGCTGGTTTGAGAGCCCCAAAAATTCCTCTGTGTCTGCCTCTTCTTCATCTCTGCTGGTGGAAGAGTGCACGGTGTTGTCCCCATTGTCTCAGGTTCCTTAAAAGGAATCACCCAGGTTTCTGATGGGTGAAATGGGGATATCTTTTATGAGAGTTCCCATGCTGTCCATCCATGTTGCCAGTACATATTCCTTGTCATCTTTTTCTCTTGCCTCAATAATATCTGCTCTGATATTGGCTTGCCTGTCTAGGACTTGGGGTCTTGGGCTATTTGACATTGAATCCATGATTCCTACTGGGCTAGTTATCTTTTGAATATGAAAGCAGTCGTTACCAGACTTTGGGTCCCAATTCCCATTCTAGATGTTAGCTATATCCTGGCCCTAACCTAAGATAGAATTGAAGTGAATTTCCACTATGTCCGAAAATGTGTTGTTAGCACCATTGTGGGATTGTGAAGGTCTGTCCCTAGGTGGATCCTTAGCAAGATTGACATGATTGTTGATGTCCTGTATAGGGGATCCCTCTAGGCTTTGATGATGAGAGTTTTCTTTGATAATAACATTCACTGTGTCCATGACAGAGAGATCCTGGGTCTTGATTCCCTTACTCGATCCTGCCATCATATTATGCTTAGGTGGTCCATGTGTTTTAGTGGCTGAGACTACCCCATTGATTGGAGGTGATTGGATGGTAGCTCTGTCACTTAAAAGTTCTTCCCAGACAATGCAGAGTCGCTTGCCTTTGCCTGTGTCCCTAACAACATTGATTTCTTCATCTTCCCAGCTTGTTTTCTCAATCAGTTATTTCCATGCCCCAGAGCTCGATCTAAGTTTGAGAAATTTTGGGAGGGGGCGCAATTCACTCCATGAGATCAAGATTTTTGAATATGTTGACATATATTTCTTATTAAGGGCTTCCCACCAATCCAAGAATTTCCCCATTGCATTACCCATCATGGTTAGGGTTTCAATATTCCAATATTCCTAGGGGAGATTTTTGAGATTAATCCACATAGGAATGTCTACTAGGGTTTAACAAGAAGGGTTAAAGTTGGGCACCCAGTCTTTAATTAAAAGGCCAAGACCTTCCAAGAAAAGAGGTCCAGAATGGATGATCTCCATCTTGGTTTCTTGAGTGGGGCATGTCACAAGATAGAAGCCATTCTGAAGGGTTTTCAGGGTGCAATCGGGGCTGACATTTCTAAACACCCAACCTTTAATTTTTTCATAAGCCGGCCAAGAACCTGACCATTTTAAAAAGAAGGATTTACATTTTAAGAAATCAAAATTGTTGATCCAATCCCTATTCTGAATGAGTAGAGATGGGGTTACAGCTGGAGATTTATTGTGGATTACCTCTTTTACATTGTTGAAATGTTCCACTTGTTTGGGTCTCCACATGCACTTTTCAATGTCCCTATAGCTAGTAGGAGCCACCTGTATTCCTTCTCTCCCAGCGTTGTTTTTGTTTGAAGGGCGGTAGCCTACCCTAAAGCTCTCCAGATCCTGCCAAGCTCTAGATGATTGCTATTGATTGCGAGGGTGAAATTTTTGAGATCTGTGATTGAATGACCATCTCCTAAAGCTTTATCCCTGGTAGTCCAACCCTGAATGTCGTCTGAAGATCCTGTTTGGGAAATGTGATCATTGCCTTCCTCGTTCCATTAAAATGCTTTTCTCATACGAGTCTTGTAAGAAATGGATTAAATGTAACTTGGTAGGAAGTATTATTTTCTAAATGATCTCATGACCAGTCATATATACACTATCTCCTAGTCATTAAAATTAATAAATCATAAGAGATTTGTTCCTATAATGTAGTAAAAGAGGGTAGACAAACTAGTTGAGAATCCTTCCTTGATCACATTAGAATAAAATCCACCAAAAAATAAGTATGATTGACTGGCACTTTTTACAAGAGAATAAATTAAGTATCATACTCTTAGGAATTTTATTATTATTTTTCTTATGAATGATATATGGGATGATTTCAAAGGCTAGGGATTTAGGCTCTAAAATGAAATTTTTTTCTATAGAAAAATGATAACTACAAAGCATATCTAGAAATTGAATGGGAATCATACTGTGCATCTGTGTCTGAAATATGAGATGTTTTGGGGAGGACTCTATCGAGATAGGTAACCTGGCCTAGAGACTGATATGCTTCATGAGGTACAATATTGGTTTGTCCAAAGTTTTTTTTGATGAGATAGAAAATATGGGTTTGTGGCTATGGATTGAGATGATTTATTTTTATTGCATCTCTTGGGACTTGCAACTAAATATTAAAGTACACTCAAGAAGATAAAATGGGGTTTGGGGCTGTATAGGGGTTTTCTTTAGTCAAACCTTAGGTTGGGACTCAAGCCTATAGCATTGACGAATTGAAATGTTTATATGAATTTAAATTATTGAAAGGAAATGATTGAATTGAAATGATTATACCTCTTATTGATGATGCAATTATCTTAGGATAAGTCGTCCATGTGCTGACGTAATAACATAATGAAACACCATGAAATCATAAAAAAACAATAATTAAAGATGGCTTGAAGTAATTTGTTGCTCTTTGAATTAAATCTTCCCTTAAAGTGGAATGCAAGAGATTTGATTAGATGAGACATTGAAATGAATTTAGGAGTCCTTATATAGGGATCTCATAATGAGATAATCTTTTATACAACTTAGGAATATAATATTTTCACAATGGATATATTTTTGGGGAGAACTAGACTACCAAATTATGATCCTAAAAAATTGAGAAATTTTTGGGACAATGTCGATCTAATTGACATATTCTTGGGACTATGCCAATCTAATTTACATAGTCCATGCTAAAATTGCTCTATTTTTTAGGGATGCAATATAATAGGATCTCACTACCAAAAAATTACGTTGCAAGGAAAATATGTATTATAGATGAGGGAAAAATGTCTAGAACTCTTAAACGAGGTAGGAATTAAAATAAATTATTATAAAGGCACACCAATAGATAAGGGCCCAAATAATAAAGTGCTGATGTAATAAAGTTGAAGAGAAATCATAATATTAATTTAAATTAACAAAGGTCCTATAGACATATAGAGGAATGCAAGATACTAAAATGAGTACTAGGAGAGTTTAAAATTGGACACCCTAATTAAAGGTGTACAATTTATGATGTTACATTTAGCCCCCAATTTAGTGGAGTATGATCTTACAGTCATACTCATGGTAAAGTAGAAATAAAGAGATAGAGCATATGCGAGAAAGACAAACTAGAGATAAGATAACACCGAGGGATGATCAATAATCCAAGCATAGGTCCTATCAATCCACACAAATAAAATTCAAATATATAAAAAATTATAAAAATTCATACTAAAACAAAAGGTTCCAAGTCAACTAGTTGAAGATACCTCAATAATCAAAATATATCAATCGTTAGTATCATTCTTGACATGTTATTGTAAGAGCACATGTGGACTTATAATAAGAACATAGATGCACACGAATTGAAGGGATAAGACACTATGATCCAATAATAGAAACATGTGTTATTCTATGGGCTAGAGAGAGAGAGAGAGAGAGAGAGAGAGAGAGAGAGAGAGAGAGAGAGAGAGAGAGAGAGAGAGAGAGAGAGAGAGTCTATTTTCTANAGAGAGAGAGAGAGAGAGAGAGAGAGAGAGAGAGAGAGAGAGAGAGAGATTCTATTTTCTAGTAGGTTGTGTTATTCTAGGTGATCCTTGTAAAGAGAGGAGAAAGTGTCAAAAATAATATAACAAGTTGCATTATGCTAGTTCAACTCTTCCCAGGAGAGTTTGGTACAAAGAGTTTTGATAGTCTGGAAAACTTTGTTATGCTAGTAAACCCATCTCAGAGAGAGAGAGAGAGAGAGAGAGATTCTATTTTCTAGTAGGTTGTGTTATGCTAGGTGATCCTTGTAAAGAGAGGAGAAAGTGTCAAAAATAATATAACAAGTTGCATTATGATAGTTCAACTCATCCTAGGAGAGTTTGGTACAAAGAGTTTTGATAGTCTGGAAAATTTTGTTATGCTAGTAAACCCATCTCAAGAATAACCAAGCAAAGAATTGTATGTAAGGAAATCTGATAAAAATGGTGAAAAAGGTAACCAAGAAAAACACTATATAGAAGGAAATTTTATAAAAATTGGCACAAAGGATAACTAAGAAAATAATTGTATACAAGAAAATATACTAAATGGTACAAAACATAACCAATAGAAGCATTGTAGGCAAGGAAATCCACTAAAAAAATGTAAAGTGATAACTAGGGAAATCATTATATGTAAGGAAATACCACAAAATTTGAAACAAGGGTGCCATATATATGCCCCCTTAAGATGAGAAGATAGGATTATGTTGACATCTTAAGGAAACGAATAAAGATGATGAACATATTTAGCACCAAGGAGATATAGCCTTTAAGAAAAAATGTACATGTGATCTAAGCTAAAGATGACACAACCCTTTTGAGGCAAGGAATAGATAGTTGTAAAAAAGATATCTTGCAATGAGTGTAAATAGATCCTTTTGAGGGAGTCACAATGAAATAAGGAAGAGGTATTCGCTCAAAGACATCTACCTACATGAATAGAGGAGATCTTTGACGAGAATAACATATTTGATAAGACGGAGAAAAATAATACACACCTCCTCTATTTCTAGGTAAGGATATTCTTGGTGAAGGAAAACACATTTTGTACCCCAAGTGAGAGATTATTTATAATAGACATCCATGTTTAATAAAGGAAGAGGTTATAAACAAGGATGTAAACCTCCTAATGAAGAGACAACTCTCATTAAAAAAAAACAATTCTATCCAAGAAAGGAAATCATGTTATAAAAATGTAGCATCATAAATTGTATTCCTATACAATGTTTTGCTTAGTTAGGTCTTATTTTAGTGTATTTTTCCTCTTATGTTTATTATGCTTGATCAAACCTTGATTATTCTTATTCTAGATCAATTTTGCCTATGTTTTTGACATATTATTCTCAATAAGGACCCTTGGTCCTAATTTAGGACCACATAGGTGGGAATAGGAAAACATAGTCACCCTGTTCCCCTATGTTGGGACCCGAATTAAAATCCCACAATGACTATTTTATTTTAGTAGGGATTCCAAACCCATGTCAACTTGCTTTGAGTTTTTCATCCCAAAATGATGTGAGAGGTATATAATAAAGGTTTCCTCCCTCCTTTTGGAATCAAGCATCCACATCCACTACGTATAACTATAATTTCATGATCACTCCAATTTATCAAGCATTCCTTCAACTAAGCAAGAGATCAAACATTCCAAGTATTGAAGATGAGGGAGTAATTTTTAGATCTAAGCATTTTAAAATGCATCCATGATTTCCTTTTCATTCAAGTCAACAATAAATTCAACAGTAAGAATTATCATAGGAATTTCAACAACAATAAGGCTTATGAAGGCATAAACATTTCAATTTCAGATCTAGCCTCTACTTTGTATTTACATGCTTTTCGTTCAAGTACATTTTATTTATATTTCAAGGTTAGTTCCTAAAGTGGGGCTTGAATACAAAAAAACCCTTTCTAAAAAAACAATATGTCCTTTTTCAGTGTGCAAGAACATGTGGTACAAAAATAGAGTGAGATATAAATTGATCAGGAAGTTGGCTATAATCTGCAACTGAATTCATCGAAAAGTGTAGGGAATAGGGAGAGTGAGTAAGCCCAGTCCTAGGATTAGGATGACCAAGTCTCCCTAGTCCCTCCATTCCAGCCCAAAATTTTTACTTGTGTCCTATAGTATGCCCTTGTTTTTTTTTCTTCTTGAATTGGCCTATCTATTTCTATTCCTCCTATGCATGCACAAAGATACCTTTTCCTCCTATCTAGCCCTAGATCTTGCATTTACATTTATAAATCACTTTTACACATATAAAACCCACATTTTATAGCAAATAATCATTTCATCCACTCATTGTTTGAGCATTCTTGAGCCTAGAGGACATCTTCCTTCCAATGTAATAAAAAGAGATAGGCCTAAGTTTCCTAGTTTTCCTAAACATCCTAGTGAGCCCTATTTCTTATATTACATTTTGGTGAACTTGAATCTTTACAAATTACTTTTGATTTGTATAATAAGATTTATTTACTTGCTTCATTATTGTATTTTCCAAATTTATTCCATTTTATTGTATGTTAAATGATCAATTTATTACTAATTTACATTGTTTAGACATTCCCTTCTTTTATTTCTTTATGTATGAGTTTTATGACCTTGAGCCCTACCTATAGTATCATCGAGAGAAGAAGTTGTAGACTTATGGGTTCACTAAAGGATGTAGATCCCAAATCAACTACTATCTTCCATGGGAATCTAGGTGAAACATCTATCCCTACAAATCAAGCACCTAACATTGTTGATAATCACTCTTCCCATACTTCAAATGATGAGAATGAATCCCTAACAAGAGTGTCTCCTACCCTAGTGCAAAACAATTTTTATGAGTTGGAAAATCTTTAAAATTGGATAGGTCAAGAAAATTATGATAGAGAGTCAATCCCATTGATTTAAGGGTTGAGGAGGATGATTCAAAATGATGAAAATGATATTGATTTGTTGCATGAAATATCTCTTATTTTTGTTAGCAATATCATGTCTACAAAAGGTTGTTATGAGGCTCCTAATATTTATAATCCCACTAATCATGTTTAGAATTCCAATCCAATTCAAACATCATTACCTATTGTGCATGAGGTCTTCATTGATGGGGAAATATAATAACAAATGTGTTCATATTGGGGGGTTTAAAATAGAAAAAAATAGGGCAATATATTGCCTATATAGGAGGGAGTGGGTTGGGGGGTGGGGGATTAAGAGAATTTATAGAGGAAAATTGGTGTGGGGGATATTGGGTGGGTATTGGAGGGGGTGAAAGAAATGTGTTTGGGGAAATATTTTTTGAATTTGAGTGTTCTTTAGTATTCCACGAACACATGTTCTATAACCCATGTTCACTAAGTGAAGCCACCATGTTAATGCGTTCACTTATACTCCTGCTCCCATGGCTACATCTATTCAAAACATTAATCCTACACATGTTAGTCTTGGAAGAATCCCTATTTCTTCATACCTTCTTCTATGAGTATCCCATGTATTTCCCAACAATCAACTATAACTACTTACCATAATATTCCACCCACATAATCCAATATTTCATTCATTTCACATAGAAATCTCATACCTCCTACATTATCCAACATTCCTAATACCAACCTATCCACCAAAGGAACCATCAATAATATTTTCTAAAGTGTTTCTTCCTTGCAACAACAACTAGCTTCCATTATTGAATCTAAATACAACATTCCCACTTCTGATCTTGCTAGCTCATTATCCCAATATTTATAATGCTTTCCTTCAACAATTTTAGAATAAGAATGGTCCTAAAATTTCTTTGATTGATTTGATTCATTGTAAACAAGGTTTTCAAGAAAAAGTAACCAATTTTATTGGTACATTTAAACATTTACATGCTCAGATTTCTTATCATGTGCCTGATATGGAAGTTTAAACAATTTTCATTTTTAATTTGCAAAAAGACATTAGAGATAAGTTTTTATATTATGAATTTACCTCCTTTTCCAAATTATGTGCAATGCTTCATAATTATAAGCTTTAGTTGAGCCAATTTAATGTTAGAATGAATTTAGAATAACTAAGAGGGGACGGGTGAATCAGTTATCCTTAGGTCTAGATGTACCAAATAAAACTTTTTGTATTTTAAACAATTCGGATCTACTCGGCAGCAGTAGCATATGTCAACAAATTAATCATGTAGTTTACTGTTTAATGTAATTATCTTTTAGAAACATAACAGTAAAACAAACCATAAGAATTCACACGAGTTGACACAAGTATTTAATGTGGAAACCCAATATGGGAAAAACCACCAGTAACATGCTACCAAGTTTCACTCTTCTAAAGTGAGCTCTATGAGGAGCCAACCCTGTTAAAGGTTACAATAACACACTGTTAGGTGCAACCTGGTTAAAGGATTTAATCACCCCGTCAGGAGTGGCCTTGTTAGAGGACTTAGAACATTCCACCTGAATGTCACCTTTCTTTGAGGATTTATACAAATGACTGTGAGGTCAACCTTGTTAAAGGATTTTAACTGATATAATGGTTAGAAAGTAATCAGCAGTTGTGATCTAATACATACAACTTACTTTGCAAATTCAGACCCAATTAAAGATCTGATGCTAACTTACTGAGTGGCCTGCATTGTCATTTCAATCTTCTGATCTAATTGGAAATCTGTCAAGCAATCATACATGCAACTTTCTGCTTCTATGTTCAGCCTTCTCTACTAGGTCATGCCAATTAGTAAATCAACTATGAAATCCTCTTGCATACACACATGTACACCAATTCGTACATCCACACTTCAATGAATAACTCCTTGAGGCTATCATATACCTCTCTGTCTAGGTCAGATAAATCTTTGCCACTTAATCAAGATCGTAGATCTTAGGTTAGGTCAGATCTAACAGATCATTCAATCATTACATTACATTTACTTCTCCGGAGTAGTCTCTAATTAAATCTTGAATCCATGCATTAATCACGGTTATCCATACATTAAATAATGAGGATTTATCGTTAATTAACTTTACATATCCCAATAAAATTAACTAAGTCGGCCAGAGATCTCAAATCTCATCATTAACCCAAATACTGCAAGTCAGCCAACATCTGTGATTTGCTCGACAATCACTGTTTTCACTCGGCAATTTCATTGGTGCTCGACACTGAACAAACTTGCTCGGCACAAGCTAGACTTGCTTTGCACAAAACAACCAAAAAAAATGTCTTTGAAAGATAAACAACTAATTACTTTTCCAGAGTGCCAACTGATCAAGTACCCTTTTATTTGCCTTAACTCAACCATTCACTTGGTCTTCTTGTTAAATCTTCTTCATCAATCAATAGATATGGTACTCAAACAAATAACAATAGTTTCACCAGTTAAGGTTTGACATCAATGACAAAATAACAATTGCTTGCATTGTCACTTTCCAACATTTGAGTCATCCACTTCAATGGCTTCGATTGATGAGAATGATTCTACCTTGCAACCTTTTCAAAATTTTGAAAATAAAAAAAAAGAATTTATCAAGATTCATAATTCATCAAACAATGCTTATGCACAAGTCGCAACTGCAACATCAAGCATTGCTCCTTTTCCATCCATTTTTATACCAACTTGTAATTTTAAACCTCTTTTTAGATCTTTGAATAATATGATTTTGAATTTGATTAATGCTAATGTTTTCAAAATTCCTCCCATAAAATTAATTGATCCTTCCAACCATTACCCAAAATATATGATCCTAAAGCCTTTTGACAATACCATTGTCAACTCGCTCAAGATACTTAGAAGTGTTATCAGTTGAAACATCTTGTCCAAGATATCATAGATTCCAATATATTAACTATTGAGGATGTGAATGATCAAGGAAACATATCTATTGCACCCCTAACCAAAACTTGAAAATGTATACCAATCCTTTTCCTTCTCATTCTGCCAACATCGTTGAAACAAATAAGTCCTTGCATTATTCCACCAATATTGTTAAGGCTAGTTACCCCATGACTATGAATGTTTCCAAGACATGTGGTATGGTCAACAATATTTTCAATCTTATTGACCAATCCAAACCTGAAACTAAATCTAAACCCTAACCTTGCATTACCTTTAATCCCAAGGAGGTTATTAAGGCACCCAATGGTCCCCATTACATCACTATGAATATTAATGGTACTTTTTCCAATGGAGACCTTATTGATCCCATGTTCATGGGGAATGTTATAACCAAAGAGAACCTTTTCACAAGACAATTCCATTCAGAATTCTATGATAAATATGATGTAATGATTAATTTTTTAAATATTTTTACTTGTATTACCCATGGTTCAATTTCCCTTCCCATTGAGGTTTGTAATTAGTGCTTAGATATCACCTTTATTGTTATCTCAACCTCCAATCAATTACAAGTGAGACTAGGACTTCCTTGACTTATTTCCATGAAATCTATTGCCTTTCCTACCCATAAGTGTTTGAAGTTTCACCATAATGGAGAAATTATCATGATAAATCATAGTCTCTATAATACTTTAGTGAGTCATGGAAACTTTGATCTTTACTTATTTTGTCTCAAAGAACCTCAAATATTGATACTTCTCCAAGACCACTTCTATCTATCTTACCAAAAATTAAAACATTAAATAATTTACCAATTGAGAAACCCCAAGGATATCCCATCTCCTTGTCATGGACCTAGACTCCTTCCTACACCTTTCATTCCTCCTCTCTATAATTTAGTTCCATCTTGTATATAATACAAGCATACAAAATCCTCTATCTCTCAACCTAGTAAGTTTCCTTCCATTCCTCCTCCCAAGGAAGAAAATGAGGCAATGTTGAATGATCCCAAACATTCCCAAATATCAAGAAAAACCAAATAAAACTCTCGTGCTCATGATCACTATCATAGATGCCATGCTAAGGCCTATGATCTTGCTTCCTAAAATATTTCCTCCCCTAACACATCTCATGATGCTTTGATTCTATTTGACCAAGGCATGACAAGTCCAAGGGATGAAATAAATCTTAAGAAAATTAAATTGTCTAAGAATGATATTTGTTCCTTTTCTATTGAGGATCATATTGTGATTAATTTAGATGAAAATGATACTCTTGATGACATAAAGCATGTCAATGATGTTGATCCTATTAATTATAATGATATGTATGATGTTATTGAAATCAATCATGAATTATCTTCAAGATTTTCCAAAGTGTTAACTCTCACTCCATGTGACAAGCAAATTGAATCATCATTAGTTCATTGTACTTGTTTGGAACTTGTAGTGTCTCCATATTCCATGCTTGTCATTTCTCCTCTCATATGTTCTCCACCTTCCCTAAGTAATATTTAGCAAGATGGGTTGGTAGAGGATATGCTTGAATAACTCCTCTTGTCCGATGGATTTTCTTTTATGTGTTTTTAATATGCTTCTCTCATGATGTTTTCTTGTCAAAAGTTTTGTCTCTTAGATTTTTTTATATGATCCTTGTTTCTCTATTGGTGCAAGGTGATAAAGATATTGAACCTATCATGACATTCTTCTATATGTATCTCAATTATTTTATATGTCGTATCTATGTTATATGATTTTATTCATACATATTATGTGATCTTATTCCATTTTTGTTCATAGTTATACTACCTTTGGCGGACTAGGTTGATTCATTACAATTATTCTTGATATATATATGAGTTATCACATATGTACACTTGGTACAACCAAGGACAAGAGGAACCTCAAAGAAGTCAGTCCAATATTTTCACCAAGAGTCACACAACAAAAACAACACAAATTAGGGAGAGATATGCAAGATCTTCTTTCTTATTATCATCCAGAAATCAAGTAAAATGGATTTGCAACATGCAGTCTTACATTCCAGTCATACATGCCTGATTACAAATTGAATTATTAGACTATCTAGAATGTAAATTTTATGAGATTATCTATCTAAGAACTTTATCCCTAAGGATAAATTACATTAGTTTATAAAGCCTTCACAAACATTAGGTTGGCCACAGAAAAGATTACATTCTCCAAGAACAAGAAAATATATTACAATATAGGCCAGAACCTAAATCATAAGAATCTCCCACAAAAAGATAAAATATGACAAGATAACCTACAAGAAGGTCGACCATGCATATAAGATCATTGATATATGCACCACAAAGCTTAACTAATCGGGAAAATGCTTTGCAAGATCAAAAAACACAAACTAGCCATGAAACGTGAAGAACAATATTGTCCCGCCAGAAATCTAAGATATCTAACCCAAGAAGAAGCCAATCAGGATGTGAACCTAGGTGAAGGTAAAAAATGATGCCATGAAAATGGTTTAAGGTGCACAATTGAAAAATATCCAAACTGAAATAACGCTGAAAGAAACTCAGCAATAGGAGACTGAAACAAACATATTTTTGGTTGATGCAAGATTTCTAAGATCCCAAGATGCTCTTGCATCAGACACCCAAGGTTATTTGAAAGGAAAATCTCTCACTTTCCCAAGACTAAGGGAAAACCAAGATGGTTAACATTAGTTTAATAAATCCATGAAGAATCCTCAACTTAGATTTCTTTCCACTTTACAAGATATTCTCTGTACTACTTGCCTCTGGTACTTCTCCTAACTCTGTTATCCAAAATTTCCTCTATTTATTCTACATGCTTCTTAGGTTATTCCCTCTCAACAAATGATTTATCCCTTTCACAACAATTTGACTCATGATACTCATAAATATTTGCAACATTGAATATATTTGATATATCCACGTACTCTGGTAATTCCACTTCATATGCATTTCATGAATCAAATATCTTCAATATTTTACATGATCCAAAATTCCTCATCTTCATCTTGTTATATGTTCCAACTAGAAATATACCCTTCTTCAAATAAACCATCACTTCATCTCCTATTGAAAATTCCTTATCTCATTTTCATATAAACTCTCTCCTTATTCTTCTGGTCCATATCCTCTAAATGTTGTTTGACCTAATTGTGTAATCCATTCATGTGTTCTGCAAATTATTCTGCTTCTATACTCCTATTGAATTCATGACTGGTATTCCTCAATTTTGATACTCCCTTAGGATTGATTCCTATCACTATGTCAAATGGTGTCTTCTCTATACTCCTATTCCCTGAATTATTATATGTAAACTCTTCTTGTGCGAGAACTAAATCTCAATTCCCTATCTTTTATCCAACCAAACATCTCAGAAAATTACCCAAGCTTCTATTCACTACCTCTATTTTTCCATCATTCTATGGATGAATGTAGAACTAAAATTAAAATCAGTATTCACCTTCTTCCAAAGTGTCCTCCAAAAATACCCAAAAAATTTACTATCCCTATCTGAAACTGTAATCCTAGGTAATCCTTGCAACCTCACAACTTATCTGAAAAAACAAAACTACTACATGTACTACATCTATTGTCTTCTTACAAGGTATAAAATGAGCCATCTTAAAAAATACATCTACTACCACAAATATAGAATCATTACCTCTTGAGGTCTTCGGTAATTCAAGTACAAAATCCATGCTAATATCTTCCCATTGTCTAGTTGGCAGTGTCAAAGGCGTATACACTCAAGTATTCTGACTACTCCCTTTAGCAACTTGACAAATTTTATAATTCTAAATTTTTTTTCCTTACATCCTTATGAAATATCTGAGGCCAAAAATTACTCTTTCTCACCAAATCTACTCTCTTGTCAATCCCAAAATGTCCAACTAATCCTCCACAATGGTTTTCCTTAATCAAATTATCTCTCATTGAACACCTAGGTATACATAACTGAATTCCTCTAAACAAGATATATTCCTGAATGAAATAATCCAACCACTTACTTTGGTCTTCTATAACATGTTCTCTATAAGCTTTCCAAGGTTCTAAAAAATCAGGGTCTTTCTCATACATGGTCTTCAATTCATTAATTCCTAGCACTTCAACTCTCATCTCTGCCAACAAATTTCTCCTTCTACTTAAAGCATCAACAACCTTATTTGACTTCTCACTCCTATGCTTCAACAAAAATGTATAACTGTACAAGAATTCAACCCATCTCATATGTCTCTGATTCATCTTACTCTGACTATTCAAATATTGCAATTCTTGATGATCTATACATAACACAAACCCCTTAGGAAATAAGTACTGTCTCTACTTCTTCAAAGCTTGAACTATGATATAAAAATCTTGATTATAAACTGAAGATTTCCTCTTGGCATCAATCAATTTTTCATTGAAATAAGAAATTGGTCTACCTTCTTGAGTCAACACTTCTCCAATTGCATTCCCACTTGCATCAACATCCACATGAAATACCTTATTGAAATATGGTAAAGCTAACACAATTTTTTCAGTCACCTTTTGTTTCAAAAAATCAAAACTCCTTTGTGCTCCATGGGTCCACTTTAAATCCTTCCTATCTCTCCTCATTTTCTCAGTCATAGGATTACAAACTAAGCTGGAATTCCTAATAAACTTCTCGTAAAAACTATCCAATCCATGAAATGATCTTACCTCCCCAACACTGTCAGGTGTAGGTCACTATATAATTGCTCTAACCTTTTTTAGGATCAATCTTCAATCCCTCTACTAAGATCACAAAACCTAATCACACTATCTCTTCTCTTATGAAAGAACACTTCTTGATGTTTATCAAAAAAATTTCTTCCCTTAATCCCTGCAATACTTATCTTAGATAAAACAAATGACCCTCTTTACTCTTACTAAAAATTAGAATGTCATCAAGGTAAACACTCACAAGCTTACCCAAGAATACCATCAATACTTCATTCACCAGTCTCATGAAAGTACTCTATGCATTAGACAATCCAAAAGGCACCACCAACCATTCACACAATCCTTCATTTGTCTTGAATGCTGTCTTCCATTCATAACCTTCTCAAATTCTGATATGATGATAACTTCTCTTCAAATCAATGTTTGTAAAATACTTTGCTCCACTCAAGTAATAAATTATATCATCCATCCTAGGAAAAGGAAATTGATACTTCATTGTAATCTTATTAATAGCTTGGAATCTATACACATTCTCCATTCTCCATTCTTATTTGGTGCTAACACTGCTGGTACGACACAAGGACTCAAAGTATCTCTGATCAAACCTTTCCTCAAGAACTCTTGCACTTTCCTATTTAATTCTTCATTCTCTACATGTTTCATTTGATGTGATTCTTTATTAGGCAAATTATCTCCAATAATTAGATCCATGCAAGGACTAATAGTTCTCACAAGGGGTAATCCATCAGGCACATTATCTAAGATTATGTCTTCTTACTTAGTCATCAATTATTTAACTTCCATAGATTTTTATTCTTCCAATCCTAAATCATACTTTTTAGGAGCCTGAACTAGGGGTAACAATACTTTCTTCATCCCATTAGCCACAATAGTATATATATTCTTTCTTCCATCATGTATATCTTATCTATCATACTGCCATAGTCTACAAAATATGACATGAAAAACATCCATAGGCATAATATCACAAATAAATTCATCATGATAAGATCCTATCTTGAATATTACCTAACATTTTTCACTTACCAATACCTTATGATCATCCTTTATCCATTAAAATTTGATAAGTCTTTGAATGTTTCAACCTCTGCAACTTAAACTTATTCACCAACTCCTCAGAGGCTAGGTTATCTGAACTACCATTATCAATAATCACTTTGCAACACTTTCCTTCAACTTTGCATGTTGTCTTGAACAAAATTCTCCTTAGCAGTAGATATTGATCTTTCTTCTCAAGACATATGACTCTCCTTACCACTAGGGATTTTCTATCTTTAGAGTTGTTCAAAGGTTCACTAGACCCTTCTTCAACAAAAGAATTTAGGCCACTGTTCTTAGTCTTCTTACTTGATCTTCCTTGAGCACATTCAAAATCTCTATGTTCTTAACCACCACACTTAAAACAAGTTCCTCTAAACATTGTCTTATCATCTCTCTTGTAGCTACTTGAGCCACCTCATCTCTAAAAATTTATATCATCCCTTTGGTAAGAGTTCTCTTCCTTGAATTTTGTCTTGCCTTTGTTTTGATCTAAATAAGATCTACCTCGTCCAAAAGATATACCTATCTGGGATCTTCCACCTCTTCCTCTTTGCCTCTATTCTTGTATTTTTTTCAATTTATCCTCTGCTTTTAGGGCATATTGGTAAGCTTCCTCTACACTTTGCAATTTGACCAAACTAATATCATCTTGAAATGACATCCTCAAACCATTCAGGTTCCATGAAACCCTCTCAACATAATCACATGTATGTCCAGATATGATATCCAATCTATATAATTCCTTGGTATAACCCTTCACACCAAGATCTCTTTGCTTTAGATTTTACAACTTCCTAAACAAATTTACTTGGTAATCAACATGTAAGAAATTAACCTTGAAATTGTTCACCATCCTATCCCATGATCTGGTTTTTCCTCCCCCTTATTTGTCTACCAGTCTAAAAATTTTCCCACCATAATGATGCATATCCTCTCAATTTTGTCCAAGCATATTTCACCTTCTTATCTTCATCAATACCCTTATAATCAAAGTACTTCTCCATCTTTGTGATCCAATCAACTAATTCATTCGTATCCAAGTTACCATGATAATCAGGTGGATTAAAATATGGCATGACATTAACTCTAGTTAGGGATTTTATAAACCTATCATCTCCTTATTCAAGTTCAGGTTCAGGTTGCTCTTCACCTCCTTTAGCTAATTCTTCATTTATTTCTTCCTCTTAATCACTTACATCTTCAATACATCGATCTCTTCTTTGGGCCATTTCAAAAACATCTAATCTAGCTGCAGTGTGTCTCAACATATCCAACACAAATGAATCTACATCTCTCCTTCCACCTCTATCATTTCCTCTTCAAGCCATCCTCACACAAGTATTCTGCAATTGTGAGTGAGTTACTCTCTCTGACACCCCACAATAGATCAACTCAAGACTTCGCAAGCAAAATAATCACAATCTGCCACAATAGAATAAAAAATGGCTCTGATACCACTTGGTGCATCCAAGAACAGGAGGAACTGGTGCAGGAGCACCTAGGGTTCAAATCCCTTCATTTTGTTGTGTAATGTTTTCTTCTAGTTTCTAAGATAGCTTAGGGAATTTTGGGATGGTTCTAGAATGTTTTAGGAGTTTTTGAGTTTGTTTTGTGTGGCTTTTGGTCCAAGTGACCTTTGTAATGCCCTATTTGACATAATGAGTCAAAATGAGAGTTGGGAAACCAAGATGCTTATGAGGACATTTTTATGTTGTTTTGAGTCTTAAAATATGGTTTATGACCTTAGATCATCCATTCACGGAGTTAGAAACGAGAAAAAGCAAAGTTGTTAAAAAGTGCAAAATGTTGCTTATGCAACATTTGCAACTTTTGAAAGTTGCTCGACAACTTTTCCCAAAAAGATGCTTTTGTCCAAAAATTGGTTATTGATCAGTTTGAGTGGTTATCCTAGGAAAAGGAGGACTATTTAAGGAATTTAATTGTGTTGTCCAAAGGTTGGATGTCCTTTTTTTTTTATATATATATTTTGAATCAATTGAGAAGTTGTACACTTTGCACAGTCACAGTTTTTGTGTTTTCTAATTGATAGCTTCAGAGATGGATTGAATTGTGAAACCTATCAATGTAATTAGCTTCTCATAGTAGTTTACTAGTTATGTGTGTATTTTTTTATTTTATTTCTATTTTGTATTTGTAAATAAAAATTCTTCTGGTTTTGTGTTCTCTGGTCGAGTCTGGACTGTACATAGAAAAATGGCTCTCTGAGATTTTCCCACTGTGGCAAGTAAATGGGCCTGGGAGGAATGAGAGAGGATTCTTTGTACATACTTTTTCTTTTGGTTTTATTTTTATAAGTGATAATAATTATTTATGATCTCTTTCCCTAGGCGAGCTTGGCAATATCCTGGCAAGGGAAAAAGAGAAACATTGGGTTGTATCTTGCAGGGTTGGATTGGATAATGCAATCCAAGTATGTGAGGAAGGTCTTTGGTAGAAGATAAGGCCCTGAGATCAGTGGTGGAGACCGATGAATCCAATTCATTATGTTATGTGAATAATTTCAAGGACTACACCTATTAGCCCTACTTTTAAGGAAATGATCCCTAAGACTTTTGAGGGATTGTACAGAGGAGTTGAGGAGCCCTAACCCTAGAACATTGAGTTTTCCAAAAGGGTGTCCAAATATAATAATATTTTGGGGGCTTGTTTGTAAGACTTTTGAGTTAATCCTATTTAGGATCTTGGATAGGGCTACAAGAAACCATTAGCCCTATTCCTATTTTTTAGGAAATCGATTGGTGAAAGTGTAGACATATTTTGCCATTAGTATGCAAAGGAAAACAATTTTGAACCGTCGGTAAAACCAACACCGAAAGACATGTTTAGTGCAACCCGACAGACAAATTCACAAGGGAACCTGACAACAAAGTTTATAGTGTAACCCAACAGTGCCGGTTACAATGTAAACTGACGACACAGTTTACAAGTGCAACCCAAAAATGTTGAAGTAGAACCCGATAGTGTAAACTAACAGAGTAACCCGACAGAGGAACCCGATAGAGCAAACAAAAGAGGAACCTGATAGACAGTTTATAGAGGAACCTGAGAGGAAGTGTTAGAATTAATCTTTCCTTGGTTGAAAATATGTAATTAAAAGGATAAACCAAGCTATCCTTATTTGTATTTGTCCTCTAGTCCAAGTAGGAGGACATGTCACTATTTTTTAATTCCTTTAATAAGGAAAATAGATATTCCTCCTTAAGAGGAATCACACATTTGTCACACACACAATATGA
>MU225826.1:2586119-2606528 GCA_018584345.1 Thuja plicata | reverse complement strand
GAATCACACATTTGTCACACACACAATATGAATGTGGCATCCATAGGAGAAGGGAGTTACATGCAAACTCCTCCACTTATCTCTACTTAAGAGATGTCTCTCACACACTTGCTTCAATAATCTTCTCCTCTCTCTCTCAATCTCTCATTGCTCTCATTATTGTATTGAGCTTATTTATCTCATCCATAGGGATTTTTTCCATATTCTTATTCACAAAGGGGTTTTTCTTTGCTTTTCCCCTTACCAAAATCTCTTGGCTCTTTGTTGGATTCTTGGAGTTTCTCATATGCTTCATATTTGATCTTGACATCTTTATCTCACTTGTGGTTTATGGTAAAATCTTCTTGCATTTCATTTTCTTGGATTACTTCATGTTTATGTTTTCATTCTTTTAATACTTCTTACAGGAAGACTACAAAGCAACCCGAGCACCAGTCTACCTAGAGACATTTATAATCTTGAGAAATGTGGATCTAACTTCCACGTCAGATAAAAAACTTGTGTTTTATATTTATCTTTTTGATTTGATTTAAATCTATTTATTGAGGGACAAGCAATGTAATTGTAATTTTTTTAATCAATCTAACTGATTGAAAACATGCAAACTAGGAGATCAAGGTCAAGTTGTAAACCTTTGATCATAGAGTTATCATTGTTATGCGTGAAACTCATTTAGGTAAAAGTCATTGTATAAATTGATGTGTAATCAATCAGAACAGAGTGATGTGATGATGAGTGTAGCCGCAGACACTTCTATGGATTATAGATAGATTTTTATGTAGAAGGACAACAAAAAATGAAATAGGTTATCCAGAACCAAATTCAAGGCTACTAAGAAGAACAAAAGTATTGATCAGTCACTATAGGTGATACATTATATTGTAATATTTAATGGATATGTAATCATCAATCCTAGATTGCATATACTCAGGTCAATAAGTATTTTTGAGTACATTCTAACAAATGTAGCAAATAGAAGAAATCCTTTGAGAAGGTGGATTTAACAATCCTTTGTAAATCTCTTAACCGAGTGCACATTAAACAGTGTTGCAAAAGCTCTTAACAGAGTAGACCTTAACCAGTCTCTACATGTTACTCCTAACATGGTAAGATCATCATAAGTGATCAAAATTGTAAGCCTTAACCGACCCCTTCCATTCTACAGATAGTGAAGTTTTGTGGGTTTCATCCCCACCGCAATTTTAACCTTCTAATAGGGGTTTTATGCATTACCAAATCTTGTGTCGTGTCATTACATTTCATGAATGTTTCTATGAATGTTTACATGTAAATTATGTTTATGATTTGATATAACATACACAAAGATATAATAGCACATATGATTGGTAATACAATTGATTACTAAAGGATTAAGGTTAATTGTCTAAATTTTTTAAAGGGTACTAACTCACCCCTCCCCTCTTAATTCAAACCATTCCATTATTTATAACAATTGGTATCAGATCTAGATCTCTTATTTGGAAAAGTTTAAAATACTTAAGAGAAAAGATCATACAATGGAAATGTATAAGCTAGACAAGAGTATTGACAATCAGAAGCTAGAGATACAGATCTTTTGTGAGAAATATAAAGAAGGTAGAATCAAGATGAGACTGTTACTGGATGAAAGAAAGGTTATGGCATCTCGATGTAATGAGACAAACTATCATGAAGAAGAGATACCTAATTTATTTGAGTCTTCAGGATCTACATCTTGCAACACATCAGACACATCTGAAGGAAGCATTACAAGTCTAAATGAAACTAATCAACATCTAGATGGATAAGTAAAATCACTACAAATCAGTCAAGAGACACAGATGGTAAGAATGATTGAGGTTATGAACAATGCTAGACAAGCCGAGAAAGAAAGAACACTAGCTATCGATGAAAAGAGGAAGATCACTGAAAAGATACAAGAGAAAGAGTCAGAAATACAAAGACTTACTGAATATCATCATGAGATCACAAATCAAATTATTCTTATGTCAGGAATCAAACCGAATGAACATAGAACTCAATGGAAAATTAGAACCTATTGGTGAGCTAAGAGAAGAAAATAAAAGACTGAAACATGAAGTAAGAATCCAACAACAACACAATGACATGATCAAGAGAGCTGAAGAAAGCACAAAAATGATGGATGATTTTCTGGATGGACAAAGAAGAGTCAACAATAACATTGGACTAGGGTATACCGAGAATGGATATTCACCATACCAAGATGATCCAAAATATGTCTACAAAAATCCAAGATTAAGAAAGCAGTCATGCAATCATTGTGGAAAACCATGCCACACATCAAATGTTTGCAGGAGCAAAATAAAAGGTATTCCTAAATCCACATCTTCATTCATAGGAAATTGTTATAAATGTAAAAAGAAAGGACATAAAGCATATCAATGTAAATATGAGGTGAAATAACAAAAGAAGGAAACCTACATGGAAAAATACTGTCCTACTTGCAAAATGCATGGGAACACATCTCTTGAATGCAAGAAGAAGAAAAAGCAAGCATGGAAGCTTAAAGAACAAGAAACTGCTTATCAACCGATAAGAGTCAGTAACTCATATGTTTTGGATTACAACACATGGAAAAATTGCACAACATGTGGTAGATATGGACACATAGCTTCAAACTACATGATAAAATCGATGAGAAAGTCTAGAAGTTGGACTAACCCAAGAATGACATGCTTACACTATCATAAAGTTGGTCATCTAAGCAAGGACTATAGAGAACAAGTGACAAAGACAAGCACTTTTTCCAATGACAATACCATTGAAGACATCAGGAAGATGAGAAAAAAATGTGGAGGAAAGCTACAAATACTGATGATGCTGGACCAAGCAATGCAATTGGTGACACCTTATCCAATGGATTTGGTGACATCACCACCCCCACCTAAGATGAAAAAGTAAGAATGGAATTGCACTATACTAAGTTATACTTTACATAAGTTACATTATACATAGTTAAAATGCTAATCTAGCATGATTAAAGATGCACTATGGTACTACTTTTATGAATAAGTGAATGCAATCCCATCGATCAATACATACTGAGAATCATCAGTGTACATGTGAAAACCAAGTTAATCAATGTAACTTGAGACTCGTCGGTAATCATGTAAAATGTATTGAAGGCTTTGCCACTTACCGAGCACTGTCGATAAAACTATGAAAGGTCAAGTGAGTTTTCACTTACCTCGAGATGAAAGTTTGTGTGATACCTGAGCGATTCCATCTTTGAATACCGAGAAGTGGGTAGAGCATTTATTGTGCTTCTTAGGGCATCATCTATAAATAGGGTGACAAAAGAGCTCATTATTCACAAAGCGATTAAAGAGAGAAACTGAGTGAAGGGTAGAGTATAGAAAAACATAGCGACTAGATTGCAGAGCATTCCAAGCAGATTCATGACACTTAAACAGATCTACAGAAGGTTAAAGTAAGTAACTAGAATCACTGAGCTCACTGTTGTTTTACGCAAAAATCCCTAAATTTGTGAAATCATGGCAACCATAGCCCATGTAACCATGATCAAGAATGCTAAGGATAAGAAGGTTAATCTGATCAAGAAATCCACTTGTGAAGAACCTAAATACAAAATCTATCCAGAGGTTGCTTCACAACCTGACGACGCTGGAGAATTTTTGGGAATACCACCTAGGGTTTTACTAGTAGAGGATGTCTGCTCATACATACATTGCAAGATCACCGAGATAGGAGATCTTGAGGTTGATAAAGCTTATAAGAAGATTTGCAAAGATGGAACCATAAAGGAAGAGCATAAACACATCGAGGTGAAAGGGCTGAAAAATTCCCTAATATTCCCAAGGGAGTTTAAAACTGAGTGGATTCAGATAGTGTTGAGCAGAGTGCATGACCAAAAGATGTGGCTCGACAAGGAAAAACTAATCACCAGGGATGTCATACACGTAGTGACCAGTTATCCTATAACTAACAAGGAAAAATAACTCAAAAATCCTCCTCACCAAGACATAGAAAAGAATACAAGTGCAGAATGGGATGAAACAGGATTGAAGGTAAATTCCACCAAAGATCCCGAAATGAAATTCAGTGCATGTGTGCTAGGATACATGATATTCCAAGTCAGCATGATGAACAACATTGCATGTGGAGTAGTTGACACTACCCATAAGATTGTAAAGAAGGGATTATAGTTAGATTTATCTGAGCTTCTACTAAAGAAAATAGATGATAACTTGAGGAAAATCAGGTCTGCAAAGTCAAATTCATGTAAGTTTAGATCACTTCTAATGTGCACATTTTTCTACTTGCAAGAAATCTTTCAATCTATCAGTAATGTCAACTGGGATACTACCCGACCAGTGACAATTCAAATAAGTGAATTCATCAAGTCATTAGGTGACAAATTTACATCAGTTATGGATGAATACTTCACTGGATTCAAGGATAGAATGCATAAAATAATGAAGATACCATAACAACTAGTAGAGAAATATAATAATGATATTTTTTTTATGGTGGACACTGATAACACCTTTATCAAACCAACTGTAACAAGGATAGCATGGTTAGCACCACTTGACTATGAGGTCAACATAGATAAAGCTACCAATGATATTGAAGAATTGTTAAATGAACCATTGGACAAATCACAACCAAGGTTTGGAACCTATGAGGAAGCCAAGGAAAGAATAAAAATAGGCTTAGTTGTGAATAAAATTGACATAAAGAAAGAAAAAATGGTAAAGACACTAAAGAAGAAGTTGTCCGTAGATGATGAAGAGTCAGAACAAAAGAATGACACCGAGGGACAATCACCCATCGGTGAAGATGAAAAATTGAGTGAATGAATCTACAGAGTCTAATGCACCACCACCACCAACAAAGAAACCAAGGACTACTGCTGCATCAAGGACTAGAAGTTAGACAACAAAAGATGCAACTTCATCACCGATCAAGAAAGGACAAGTGAGGACTTACAAGAGGAAGCCTCAAAATGGGAAACAAGGACCAAAGAAAAGAATAAAATTTATTAGAAGTAAGGAAGATATAGAAGACACCAAACAAGAAGAACAACTGGTTAATAAAAAATTTCCTATTACAATTGATGAGGTATGTGCATCAATGATCAAGGTAGGTTCAATAACTAATCCTAAGATTATAAAATGGCTAACTCTGAATCCCGAGGATCAGAAAAAGATAGAGGAAGAAATAATCACAACAATTTGTATATTTAAATATATACCATTATAGTTTAAGGTAAAATTCCACAAGAACTTCTTGACAGACTATTAGAAAGGTGGACATTCACATTGAATTCTGAAAAATAGATAAGGGAAAGAACCCTAGTCTTTGTTATGTCACCTGAGTCTAAAATGGAAGAAATTGACGAAATGATGAAGTTACACTCAAAAAGGCTCTCAGCAAAATTGAGAGCTTACAAAGTCCTGCAAGGAAAATTTATTGAGCTTGACAAAGAAAGTGAGGATACTTGGAGAAAAGCACTCGATATACCTAAAAATGACACTAGTCCCGAGAGAGAATTAGAACTTACCAACAAGCCTCACAATGAAGAAAAAGAGGCTATACCAAGCCCATGGAAAATTCTGATAAATGATGATGAGGATGTCACTCAAATATAATTAAATACAGAAGCAAGAAAGGAAATGGATGACATTCCTCATATTCTACAATCACTAGGGGATACTGCAGATGATACAATCATCGATACAAATATCATAGATATCACCGGAGATGATCCTGCAGATGCGGTAAAGGCAGATGAAGATGTTATTGTTACCTCTGAGAAGCCCAAGGAACAAGATAAAACAATGGATGCTACACAAGTGAAAACACTAGGCCAAATACCATTATTAATATAGGCTATAAATATCATCTCAGAAAAGGATAATTCACCCGAGCATGATGCAAGCATACCCGATGATAAGGGTGAAGATGAGAAGAATGTAACAAATGAAGAAAAGAAAGAAACAAATGGAGAAAAGAAATAAAATAAAGGTGAAGAAGACAAGCAAGGTGATGCCACTCCTAAGGATACTGAAGGAGAAGTTGCAGATAAAGAAAAGGTTGATGTGGAGACATCCACACCAAACTGACAGGTAGAAAATAGATAAAAGGCACAACACCTCCAAAGCCTTCATCAAGAAAATCAGACCAAGCAAAGGAACTTTCTATGGTACTGTATACACGTGCCTCCACAACACTTTCCAAGAAGAAGAAGAAGAATAATAAGAATCCAGTCACCCTAGAAGAGGTAATTGAAATACCAGACTATGATCCAAGGACATTGGATCCAGAGTCTCTTACAAAGTATGCTGAACTTTGTAAAAGAAAATCTCTCCAAGATAAGCTTAAGAAGGAGACAAAGGATACACAGGTACTTTTAACAACCAAGGAAATACTACATCAGATTGTACCTGATACATATATTGATCAAAATGCTTCTATCATTGATCAACTTGCTGTTCTTACCAAAGACATTACATCATAGAATGTGGATGTAGAGAAGGCCATAGAAGAACATGCACAACAAAAATATCAATACAAATTGACAGAGAAAATCAGCCAAGAAGTGACCGAGAACAAGGTAAAGCTATCTGAACTAGTAAATGAATTAGAACCAATCATTTTAGAAGATATCACCTTAATTCAAAAGTTAAGCACATTAGAGCACTTCACTAAGGAAAATAGTGAAAATATTGCAAAGATAGATGGAGATCTCACTGTTAGTGCACAAGGTCTCTCAACCACTAACAATGCAATCAAGTTGCATTATGAAAAGGTAATGGAAGCAAATAAGTTGAGACTTAAGATTCAAGAGGCAGAATAAAAGTTTAGAAATGAGGTAACTGAGCTACAGGTTCTACTCCTACTGAATCTTACACTACTGCAACAACATATGACAATAGCAAGACAATTGATTGCCACCCCAGAGATGTCTGTCACTGACAGTATCTATGATATGCACACAAGGATTAAATTAGAGCACATGGCCCTGGAACACCTTCAGGAGAAATGGGAGAAAATGATGGAAGACATAAAAACTCCCATTCCCACATTTTTGACAAGTTGTAAGTAATTACACCTTTGCCCTTATTATCAAAAAAGGGGGAAAATGATATAATATAGGGGGAAAATGACATGATAAAAGGAGAAGATAAGGTGAAAAGGGGAAATAGTATAAAGTCAAAGTGTATATATATATACTATACCAGATCATACACATAGGGGAGTCATAATGACAAGGTGAACAGACTATGTATATACTAAACATTTAAGTTTTTGCACATATCAGTCTTTGATACTAATGTCAAAGGGGGAGATTGAAGACATATTTTTCCATTAGTATGTAAAGGAAAATAGTTTTAAACTATTGGTAACACCAATACTGAAAGACAGGTTTAGTGCAACTCGACAGACAACTTCACAAGGGAACCTGACAACAAAGTTTATAGTGTAATCTGACAGTGCATGTTACAATGTAAATTGATGACACAGTTTACAAGTGCAACTTGAAAATGTTGAAGTGGAACCTGATAGTGTAAATTGACAAAGTAACTCGATAGAGCAGACAACATAAGAACCCGACAGATAGTTCACAGATGAACCCGACAGGTAGACTACAAAGCAAACCAAGCACCAGTCTACTTAGAGATAGTTATAATCCTGAGAAATGTGGATCTGACTTCCACGTTAGATAAAACACTTGTGTTTTATATTTAGCTTTTTGATTTTCTTTAAATCCATTTCTTGAGGGAAAATCAATGTAATTGTAATTGTTTTAATTAGTCTAACTGATTGAAAACATGCAAAATAGGAGATCAAGGTCAAGTTGTAAACCTTTGATCATAGAGTATCATTGTTATGCATGAAACTCATTTACGTAAAACTCATTGTATAAATAGATGTGTAATCAATCAGAACAGAGTGATGTGATGATGATTGTAGCTGCAGACACTTCTATGGATTAGAGACAAAGTTTTATGTAGAAGGACAACAAAAGATGAAATAGGTTATCAAGAACCAGATTCAAGGCTACCGAGAAGAACAAAGGTATTGATCATTCGCTATAGGTGATTCATTATATTGTAATATTTAATGGATCTGTAATCATAAATTCTAGATTGCATATACTTAGGTCAATAAGTATTTTTGACTAAATTCTAACAAATGTAGCAAATAGAAGAAATCATTTGAGAAGGTGGATTTAACAATCCTTTGTAAATCTCTTAACCGAGTGCACACTAAATAGTTTTGAAAATGCTCTTAATAGAGTAGACCTTAACTAGTCTCTACATGTTACTCCTAACAGGGTAAGATCATCAGAAGTGATCAAACTTGTAAGCCTTAACCGACCCCTTCCATTCTACAAATAGTGAAGTTTTGTGGGTTTCATCCCCACCGTAGTTTTTACCTTCTAACAGGGGTTTTTTGCGTTACCAAATCTTGTGTCATGTGTCATTACATTTCATGAATGTTTATATGAATTTTTACATACAAATTAAGTTTATGATTTTCTATAACATACATAAAGATAGAATAACACATATGGTTGGTAATACAATTGATTACTAAAGGATTAAGGTTAATTGTCTAAAAGTTTTAAAGGGTATTGATTCACCCCCCATCTTAGTACACACCATTCCATTATTTCTAATAGAACGGATGAATTTTGACTCAAGACCTTCATGAATGGAGTCAAATGATCTAATGTGAAGTGATCACAACCCTGCTAGACTTTGTGAGTAATTTTATTAGGATTGGTGGAATCTACTCTAGTAGATTCAGTGAGGAATGAAGACATAATTGATAGAGAGGTTTTTGGATTGAGGGGTAGTTGAACTAAGTGTTCCACCCTTGGATTAGGGTTTGAGAAGAAGCCCTATTGAGACTAGGGAACAACCTAGTAGTGAGTCAAGATGAATCTTGAGGGAACACTTCTATCAGATTGGTATCAGAGCCTTGAAAGATTCAGGCTAGAAGGTACATGAGTGACCTTGAATTCATGAGTGAATCAACCATGGTGACCAACACAGAGTTGGCCAGGAAGATGGATGAAAGGGAAGAGGAGAAAATAATCCTAAGAGAACAACAAGAAAAGATGGAAAATAAAATGGATGAGCTGAAAGCTACGAAAATAGAAGGAAGTGAGATGGTAGGAGAGACATAAGGAAAAGGCAAGTCAGTGACAAAAGAAGATGCAGTGATAGAGCCTAATCCAGTACTACAGCCTAATCCAGTACTACAAGAGGAGAAATTCGTTAAGGCTCTAAAGGGCATGAGTGGAAAATCATTGGAAGGTTGACCCCTATTCAGTTGTAAGATGGAACCAAAGGTGGTCATGGAGTGGATAGAGTTTTTAGAAAACCACTTTGAATGTGACAGTGTGACAGAGGCTCAAAAGGTGAAAGTAGCCAAAACAAGGTTGAGAGGGAATGCACTCACATGGTGGAAGTTTGTGCAGGATGAAAGGATAAAAGAGGGAAATGATCCAATTACAATTTGGAAAGGTATGGTGGAAAATATTAGGGAGACCTATCTACGAGATGATTATGAATTGAAGTTGTACAAGAAAAGACAAAACCTAAGGAAAAAATACCTTGAAGTAAGTGCCTATACAGATCACATGTGATGGAAGATATAAATGAGAGTGAAGGAAGGGGATGCGTGGAAAAAAAATTGTAAGACCACATAAGGCATATTGAGTGGTTATTCATGCCCTTTGGGTTGTCTAATGCCCCAAGCACCTTTATGAGGTTAATGAAGAAAGTGTTGAAGGACTTCATAGGTAAGTGGGTTGTAGTGTAACTAGATGATTTATTGGTGTTTAGTAAGACAAAATAAGACCATCTTAAGCATTTGTAGATCATTTTACAAAGATTGCACAAGGAGAAGATAACAATCAACTTGGACAAATGTGAAATCATGAAACAAGAGCTGGTGTACCTTGGTTTTGTTATCTCAGAAGGGAAATTGAAAATGGATACTAGCAAGGTGGAAGAAATTATAAACTTTCCTACACCTAAGTGTGCTATAGAGGTAAGGAGTTTCCATGGTTTAGCACAATTTTACAGGAAGTTTATTAGATAGTTTAGTGAGGTATGTGTACCTATCTTAGACACAATCAAAGGAGGCATGCAGATTAAGTTCTAGTGTAATGAACAAGATAATAAGGGATTTGAGACTTTGAAGAGAAAGATAGCCACCCAAACAATCTTGGTATTTCCTAGTTTTGAGAAGTTATTCACTGTTGAGTGTGATGCCAGTAACACTACTAAAGGAGCAGTCTTAAGTCAAGAAGAGAAACCAGTGGCTTTCCATAGTGAGAAGCTAAGTGATGCAAAGAGGAAGTACTCATATGATTTGGAGTTGTATACATTGGTTCAATCCTTGAGGAAATGGAGAAAATACCTCCTTCCTAAGGAATTTTTAGTCTATATAGACAATCAAGATTTAAGCCTCCTAAATTCACAAGACAAGTTAAGTCACAAGCACATGAAGTGGGTAGAATATATTCAAGCCTACACATTCACTATCAAGCATAAAAAATGGAAACAAAACAAGGTGAAAGATGCATTGAGTAGAAGATTGTTGACAGTTTAAGAAATACAGTTAAGGAGCATTGGTATATATAGCTTCAAGGAGATTTGTAAGAATAATAATGGAAGAGAAAAGGAACTTAAACAATCCAAGAGAGATAGGTAAGGGAGAAATGTTACCATGAGAAAACCAAATCCAAGAGAATTCACCAAGAGAAAAGGACAAAGGAGACAATATATTTTATAAGGGGAAAATCAAAGAAAAACCCCTTTGTGATATTATGATTGAGGCCATAGCCTAAA
Source organism: Thuja plicata (assembly GCA_018584345.1). Lineage (NCBI taxonomy): Eukaryota > Viridiplantae > Streptophyta > Pinopsida > Cupressales > Cupressaceae > Thuja > Thuja plicata. Next base: position 2,595,672 of record MU225826.1, on the reverse strand, counting down.
GAGAGAAAAGAGAGAGGGAGAGAGAAAGAGAGCAAGATGCACAATACAATAACTTCATCCTTAAAGAAATGAGAGAGGACAATCTCTTAAATAGAGATGAAAGAGAGGCGTTAGAATTTAACTCCTAAGTCTATGAATGCCACCATTCATAAGTGTCTGTGACAAGTGTTGATATCCTCTTAAGGATGAATAAAATAATTTCCTTATTAAAGGAATTACATAAAATGAGTTGTCCTCCCACTTGGACTAGAGGACAAAATAAATTTTAGGATACCTTGTCTTATCCAAATTTAAATAATACACCAAGGAAAGATTATTAATTCTAACACCCCTTTAATCTTTACTTGGGGTGTTTACAAAAAGGGGTATGAAACCCAATTTTTACAAAAATCTGCAACTTGTTCTTCAATATAAAGAAGAAATTGTATTGTCTTCAATTTTGCAAGTGGTATTCTAGAAATGTGATGTACAAGAAGCTTTGGTAGACCAAGATAAGTAGATGATTCCTTTAAATGTATTTAAGTATATGCACATCTTCAAGTAGTCTTTTGATTCATAGGTCATGTGTAAATGAATTGATGTCTTTAATGTGCCTTGGTGAATCACCTGAAACAAGAACAAGAAAACAAGAAACAAGGAAACTATCCACAAGTAGAATTCCGTCTCATATTAAAGTTAGTATATATTATAAAATTTGTAACATCAGAAGATAATTTTAAGAAAATTATCATAGAGTAAACAAAGATAAAGGGTTAAGGATAAATGTAATTGTTCACCAAAATGAAATGGAGCTAACATGATATCAAGATAAACTAAATGCTCAAAGTTTAAAAATGAACAAGTTATGTATGAAAGTATTTATCAATGCTTCCATAAAAGAAATATACTAATGCACAAATTACCATAGACAAGGTCAACTAATGAAACTTGCATCAATATTGCATCAATCACATGGATATAGAAAGTCCACTAATGAGTCATCCCACTACAAGTGATTGGGTCTCGACTCCATCACCTACATGACCCACGATCTAAGAAATGAAGAATGCAGTGCATTATCACATTAGAATATTTATCAAATAAATATGAGAGAGACAATGATAAATCAATAGAATATGTGACTCAAACACCAATAACATCTTTATTCGATTAGCCAATCATGTCTACACTTATGAACCATAATAAATGAACCATTAATGAGATAATAATTTAAACCAACACTAAGACTGACATATGCTAAATAATAATTTTAACTAAGGATTATGAGAGAGAAAAACATATTTCCTGCCAAATATATGAGAAATCCAACAAAACTCAAGAAGGATTTCAAGAACATCCTCACCAAGAGAAAAACAAGCAATGGAGTAAGTTGATAAACATAAACTAAAGTAAGTGTATCCAAGGCAACTTGCAAATGGAACAAGATGATCAACATCAACTGAATTAATTGCATCTAATGTAACTTACAAATGGAACAAGTTGATAAACATCAACTAAAGTAAGTGCATCCCAGTGCAACTTACAAATGGAACAAGTTGATAAACATCAACTAAAGTTATAAGTGCATCCTAGTGCAACTTACAAATGGAACAAGTTGATAAACATCAACTGAAGTAAATGCATCCAATGCAACTTACAAATGGAACAAGTTGATAAACATCAACTAAAGTAAGTGCATCATAATGCAACTTACAAATTAAAACAATGGATCAAATGGAACTCATAAAATATGCAACAATAGATCATATAAAATCTGAGAACAATTAATGCTAAATAATGAAATAATCCACAAGAAGACATTGTTGTATGATTACTTGAACAAATTAAAACTAAGCAACATTAAGGACATAATGTAACAATTTAAAATACTAAAGAAAGAAATACCCCCTGAAGATGCACCATACCACTAAAAAGGGCTAGTAACATTATGGAAAATTGTAAATGCATGATGAGATTGATTACCATTATCCTCCTTAGAATTAAAAGGTTGATGATTTTGATTCATGGGCCTTTTATCCTTTTGCTTTTTAAAGTTGTTATCCTTTTACACGACCATCTTTCCAGCGTGATAATTTGAATTATTTAATATAATTTTCAGAAGTAAAGTCGACATAATGCGACAAAATCAACTAGAATACACTAAAGTATAAGTTAAAATAAACCAAAAAGTGGAATTTAACGTAAATGTTACTGGTTAATATGCAAGAAAATTAAAAATTTAAAAATATTTAAATTTTTTGTTTAAATGAGAGCACAAATTTTTAGAGCAACGAATTTGCAAAATAGCACTTGGAATGTGTTTAAAATGTATATTGGGTTAAAATATTATTAACAAATACGAAATGAAAAAAATTGCTTTTAAGTTTAAACTTTTTTGTTAAATAAAAGATTGAATAAATTTTGATAAAAATAAAAATAAGCTGAAGAAACTAATGATGACTAATAATGGAGCTGCAAGAAGACTTCATAATGTTATAATGACAAGATGCAACTTTTAAAAATGCTATAAGGAATATAATGATTAACCTACAAGAAACCAACACATGCTAAAAAAGATGTTATAATGATTAGATGAATAAAAATGATATAAGAAACGTTCAAACAAAAACTAGGAATGATTAGTGCACAAATAAACAATATATTATTTTTTTGAAAAACAGAGACAAAATGCTACGAAGGCCACAGAGGTGGTGAATCAAATATAGAGTAAAAGGGAGGGCAAAGAAAAAAATGGAAGCAAAGAGAGAATCCTCGCCCTTGTCTTGGGCATAATGGTGCGGGCCATATCAATGAGGTTGATTTTTAGAGTAAATATTATCATATATGAATATGACATAATATCTCATTCAAGGTGGCATAAGTTATTCCACGAAAAAAAGCTCAGGTGCTTAGAAGAGGAGTTACAAACCATATCGATAGGGATGTGCAAGCAATGATGAAATATATGTCATGATTTAAAAAACATTACAAATGTGGCACATGAAAGAAGAGAATAATAAGCTTTTGGTGAAGTTAGTAACCTGCACAACTTAAGATACAGAGCAGACAAAGATGCGCAACTAAGGAACAAAATAAATGATGGAGAGTTGCCATGATTAGTTGCAGTTTCAAACTTGAAACAATATATTACAACAAATTGGACTTTCTCAGAGATTAAATGAAGCACTAGGAAATGACAAGAAGTCTTGGGGTATCATCTACAGGCTCAGCTGGAACAATCTCTATTTTTTAATATACTTTTGGTCATACTTATTTAAAATTATAGCCTTGGGCGTGTTAGTAGACATTGAAAGAAGCTTTACAACAATAAATTTATCTCAACAAACCAAGTCTAGCATAAAAATTTTTAGTGTCAACACTGGACAAATAGATCAATAAGAAAGTTTCTTTGTCTCATGATGCTTTTTTAGATTCTTGTCCCGCATATATCATATAAAGTTGAGAAAATTCAAAAACAAAAACCCCATACATGATTAGCTCAGAACAATTTTAAATAGTAGTTTTAAGCTGGTCTCAGAAGTGGGGAAGGGAGATCAACGTAGAGGATAGATATGCGCAAGGAGGATGTGCATAAACCAAAGGATGGAGCACGCATAAACCTGAGGAAGGAAAAAATATGCAAGGAGAGAGTGAAAGATACAGATCTCGAAGAACAAGAGCCCATGGAGAGAAACAATGAGGAAGTCTAATAAGTATTAAATGTTACGCAATATGGTTGAGAGAACTTGCTGCATATAAGATGGAAATGAGGTGAAAGAAGCATATAAGGGGAGAGAGAAATGCAACACAAATAGATTATATGTGAAGTATTAGATTTGAAAGAAAAAAAATAGAGAAGTGATGCCCAAACAACAAGCAAAACAAGAAATATTTGTAAATATAACTCTACAACTGCAATAAGGAAGCCTGCACAAATGTTATACACATATAATAATGTTATAAAATGGTAAACTTGCACAAAATACGAGAAACTAAGCAAACGTTGATTCCTGCAATAAAAATTTTGCAATAAGATTTGAAGGATAATGATAAACTATAGATTATTATGACAAATGTATTCCCTGCAGCTCATTAATTCAATAAGAATGATTAAAGTGCATGTGTAAACCCTTGCGGTCTCTCGACAAAGGGTACAACCATAAAGATGCAGATTTAAAACTAAGGTATCAAGATAGAAAGAAATATGCAAAGGGTTTGGCGGTAAATCATCCAAACCCCAGAAAAATCAAACACTACTCTCTGATGGTAAGCCATCCAAAGAGGATTAGAAAATTTAAAAAATATTTAATAGAAATCCTTCAATCACAAATGTTAAGAAAACGTGGATGAGTTATGTAATGGGACAAAATTCATTTCAAACTCAAATATTATAAAGATATAAGATCTACAAAACCACATATTAGATAAATAATCTCCAAACAAGGAGTGATCCATGAATGGTAACCTCTAAAACCTTGCTACTCAAAATGAGGATTAGTAACCTGCTCTGATACCATGTAAGAAATAATAATGGAAGAGAAAATGAACTTAAACAATCCAAGAGAGCTAGGTAAGGGAGAAATCTTACCATGAGAAAACCAAATCCAAGAGAATTTACCAAGAGCCAAGGAAAAAGGAGACAAGATATTTTATAAGGGGAAAAGAAAAGAAAAACCCCTCTATGATATTATGAATGAGGCCATAGACTAAAGAGAGAAAAAAAGAGAGCAAGATGCACAATACAATAACTTCATCCTTAAATAAATGAGAGAGGAGCATCTCTTAAATAGATATGAGAGAGAGGAGTTAGAATGCAATTCTCAAGTATATTAATGCCATCATTCATAAGTGTGTGTGACAAGTGTCAATATCCTCTTAAGGAGGAATAAAATAATTTCTTTATTAAATGAATTACATAAAATGATTTGTCCTCCCACTTGGACTAGAGGAAAAAATAGATTTTAGGATACATTGGATTATCCAAATTTAAATAATACACCAAGGAAATATTACTAATTCTAACAAGCTTTACCTAGATGATGAGGACTTCTTGACTGCTTATAAGGTTTGTAAATATTTTCAAAATCATTTTCACAGTGAGTATTCAGACTTCACTCTTTAAGAAGGTCTTTTGTTTAGAGGAGGGCAACTCTGTGTTCCTAGAGGTTCATTTATAAATATATAGAGAACCAGGGTTGTATCAACCCCTTCCAATTCCAAATAGACCTAGGGAGTGTCTCTCAGTATGGAGTTTGTGGTTGGACTCCCTGAGACAAAACAAAGTTTGGACAATTTTTTTGTGATTGTGGACATATTTAGTATGATGGCCCATTTTGTGCCATGTAAGACTGCTCATGATGCATTCTACATAGAAATTGTTTTCTTTAGGGAACCAGTCAGGATCGATGAACTACCCTTGAGTATTGTATTAGAGAGAGAGTCCAAATTTATGAGTCATTTTTGGAAGACTTTGTGGCAGAAGCTTGGTACCAACCTCTCTTTTGGTTTTGCATGCCATCCTCAAACATATGGGAAGACTAAGGTTGTAAATAGGAGTTTGGGTAACCTCCTAAGGTGTTTAATTAAGTAGTATGGATAGACATGGGACCAAATTATTTCTCAAGAATAATTTTCCTATAATGACACCATAAACAGAGCCACAGGTAAAAGTCCCTTTGAAGTGGTCTATGGGATTCATCCCAGAGGCATATGTGAACTAAGAGACCTAGGGAATAGTGTAGTGAGAATTGATTATGTAGAGGACTTTTCTCAGTCCATGAAGGAGGTACATGATATAGTTAAACAAGCACTTGTGGATAGTACTACCAATAGAAAGAATAAAGTGGATGAGAGAAAAAAAAAGATGTTCAATTGCAGGTTTGAGATCTAGTAATGGTTCACTTGAACAATGAAAGGTTGAAGAAAGGTGTACCAAACAAGCTTCAAATGAGAAGGGTAGGCCCTTATGCCATTTTATCCAAATATGGAGACAGTGCTTATAAGGTGTATTTTACTGTAGCTATGGAACTCTCTCCAGTGTTTAATGTTGTAGATTTGGTGTCCTAAAAAGGACCAGTTCCAATAGGAGATCATGGACAATCAGAGGGTGCAGAAGAGATAAAATATTTGGAACTACCAGTCACACCAAGACCACAAGTTGAGAAGATTTTGAGTTCCATAGTAGCTAAGAAGATAAGGAATGAGGTGTACATGGAGTATCCGATCAAATGGAAAGGAAAGAAATATTCAGAGGCTACATGGCCAGTGCTGGATACAAATTTTCATAAGCTAGGCATAGATCCTAACTTGATCCCTTCCAATGGGATTTGACTTCTTGTTGTTTAGGGGAGAATGATGCAGGAACACCTAGGGTTCAAAGGCCTTAATTTTTATGTGTAATGTTTTCTTCTAGTTACTATGATAGTTTATAGAATTTTGGGATGGTTCTATAATTATTTATGAGTTTTTGAGTTTGTTTTGTGTGGATTTTGGTCCTAGTGACCTTTGTAATGCCCCATTTGACATAATGAGTCAAAATGAGAGTTGGGAAAAAAAGATGCTTAGGAGGAAATTTTTAGGTTATTTTGAGTTTTTGAATATGGTTTATGACCTTAGGTCATCCATTCATGGAGTTAGAAACAAGAAAAAGAAAAGTTGTTAAAAGTGCAAAATGTTGCTTATGCAACATTCGTAACTTTTGAAATTTGCTCGACAACTTTTCCCAAAAAGTTGCTTTTGTCCAAAAATTGGTTATTGATCAGTTTGAGTGGTTGTACTAGTAAAATGAGGCCTATTTAAATACTTTCATGACATTGTTCAAAGGTTGGATGCCATTTTATTATATTTTGAGTCAATTGAGAAGTTGCAGACTTTGCATAGTCACAGTCTTTGTGTTTTCTAATTGATAGCTTCATAGATGGATTTAATTATGAAACCTATCAATGTAATTAGTTTTTGATAGTAGTTTAATAGTTCTTTGTGTAGTGGTTTTGTTTTTTGTAGTTGTAAATAAAACTTCTTCCGATTCTGTGTTCTCTGGTCTAGTCTGGACTATATATTGGAAAAAGGCTCCTCTGAGATTTTCCCATTGTTGAAAGTAATTGGGTCTGGTGTTGGAATAATGGAATGGTGTGTACTAAGAGGGGAGGGGTGAATCAGTACCCTTAAATTTTTTAGTCAATTAACCTTAATCCTTTAGCAATCAATTCCTTGCATTACCAACCATATGTGCTATTCTTATCTTATGCATGTTATATCAATTCATAAACTTAATTTGCATGTAAACATTCATAGAAACATTCATGAAATTTAATGACACATGACACAAGATTTGGTAACATAGAAAACCCCTGTTAGAAGGTAAAAACTACGGTGGGGATGAAACCCACAAAACTTCACTATCTGCAAAATGGAAGGGGTCGGTTAAGGCTTACAAGTTTGATCACTTCTGATGATCTTACCCTGTTAGGAGTAACATGTTTAGACTGGTTAAGGTCTACTCTATTAAGAGCTTTAGAAACACTGTTAGTGTGCACTCGGTTAAGAGGTTTAAAAAGGATTGTTAAATCCACCTTCTCAAAGGATTTCTTCTATTTTCTACACTTGTTAGATTGTAGTCAAAAATACTTATTGACGTGAGTGTACACAATCTAGAATTTCTGATTACATAATCCATTAAATATTACAATATGATGTGTCACCTATAGTGACTGATTAATACCTTTGTTCTGCTCGGTAGCCTTGGATCTTTTTCTTGGTAACCGATTTCATCTTTTGCTGTCCCTCTGCATAAAACTCTGTCTCTAATCCATAGATATGTCTGGGGCTACAATCATCATCACATCCTCTTGTTCTGATTGTTTACACATCTATTTATACAATAAATTTGACCTAAATAAGTTTCATGCTTTTCAATGTTAACTCTATGATCAAAGGTTTACAACCTGACCTTGATCTCCTAGTTTGCATGTTTACAATCAGTTAGACTGATTAAAAAAATTATAATTACATTGCTTGTTCCTCAAGAAATGGTTTCAAAAATGTGCTTTAAATCTAAATATAAAACTTAAGTGTTTTATCTGACGTGTAAGTTAGATCCACATTTCTCAGAATAAAAATTTCTCTTGGTAGACTGGTGCTCAGGTTCCTCTGTAGACTATCTATCAGGTTCCTTTGTTGTCTGCTTGTCGGGTTCCTCTATCAGGTTCCACTTCAACATTTTCAGGTTGCACTTGTAAACTGTGTCGTCGGTTTACATTGTAACCTGTCCTGTCAGGTTACACTATAAATTTTGTTGTCAGGTTCCTTTGTGAAGTTGTCTGTCATGTTGTACTATAAACCTGTCTTTCAGTGTTGATGTTACCAATAGTTCAAAAATGTTTTCCCTTGTATACTAATGACAAGATATGTCATCAATCTCCCCCTTTGACATTAGTATCAAAAACTCATATGTGCAAAACTAAAATGTTTAGTATGTATGTGCATGCTGGTATAATATATGTACATGAATATACACTTGCCTATATACTATTTCCCCTTTTCACCTTATTTCTCCCTTTTATTATTTCCCCCTTATACCTTATCAACTCTCTTTGTCACATATTATTTCCCCCCTTTTTTTGATAATAAGTACAAAGGTGTAATACTTACAATTTTTCAAAAATGTGGGAATGAGAGTTCTGCATGTCTTCCATCATTTTCTCCCATTCAATGAAAAATTTAGTTTCAATTATTCCCCATTTGGCGAATGTCACATGTCGGCGACCCCGGAATTGGTGAATATTTTTCACATATTGGATTGACCCTGTCACCCAACATTTATTAATATTGGGTCCAAAGCCCAGGCCCATCGCCCATCAGTTTATTTAATTTTTTCATTTCTTACACATTATCGCCAATGGAATATAAATTTTGGTCCCCATAAATTTACAACATTTTCTTATAATTTCTAAGTGACCCCAAATTGACGACCTCTATTTGCCTGGAATTTTACAGACGTGTGTCTCTAACTGACATAATTTAGCCAAATTTATTAATCATGGGAAGGTATTGGATGACCCATAATTGCCTCAGAAATAACAAAAGACATGTTATAATTACGCGGGGTTGCCCAAATATTTGTATACCTAATACCTCTTGCTGAACTTTCTGAACAAGGATTAGTATAAAAACATTCTGATATCTCTATATTTGATCGTAGCGAAGTTTCAGAAGTTTCAGACTATTGAGTGGAACTGTATGCTCAATACTGCATTGGCGAGTCGCAACTACATTGCTGCATTTTAATTTGAGGCAAAGGTAAGTGATACTTATTCTATGACTATGATTCGAGTTCATTTACATTATTTTGGAATAGGTTTGCAGAAATGGGGTTTCTTTTCCCTTTCAGCCTGAAATACATCGCACACCGTTGATCTGTGCTCATCCAACAGTCTCTAGCACTGTCGTGGGTCCCATTAACTTTTGGCTTGTCATTTGATGTGACTAGGACATGTGTGAGTGTCACTTAATCATTTTAAATTACAACTTTAGCTTATTAGTTATTACATTTAATAAATGTTATTAAATGTTTAGT
>MU225826.1:2556203-2566688 GCA_018584345.1 Thuja plicata | reverse complement strand
AAATGATCCTACAAATGAAAGGGAAAGAAGCCATAGAGGCAAAAATTCTATCAACAGGAAGTGAGCCTATAGCTGAATGGCTTAAAAGTATGGTATTTAGGTCCGAAATGATACTATCAGCAGAAAAGGGACTTAGTGAAACAGGGAACAAAATAAGTGAGATCCAGAATAGGGGATTCGAGTTAATAAAAGAACTCCATACAGACTCCCAAACTATCGGCTAGCAGAAGGCATTAATTAATGTCAAAGTAATGAAAGAGAATTTCTCTAAGTACTTAGACAGTTTGATCGATGCGTCTGCAAGTGGCACGAACAGAGCTACATAATTGTAAAAGCTGAGCGGGCACATACACGTGGCCATGGATGAGCTGCTGAAGCAGTTAAACACGACAAAGAAGGTGGCTAGAGATCATTCCCAGTGGCTCTTAAGATATACCAACATCTACGTGCCCAGACATGAAGATCTAGTTCCAATAGTGGTTGCTGCCAAAGCTTATCGGACAAAGATAGAAAAAGAAAAAGAGGCCAAATGATTTAGATTCCCCTTTTCTCTTCCATTTCTTTCCCCTTGTAATTGGATTTCTTGCCATTTTTCATTTAGAGGGAGATGAACCGATTAAACATCCTTTGTAATGGTCATCCCTTGGCTCTATATGTATGAAGTTGAAAGATTAATGAAAGGTCGGCAAATTTTTGGTGTGGAATGCTTGATGTTGCAGAGACAATTGAATAGTGTTTTATGTCAATGATTTTCTGTTCCAATTAGTCAGAATTTGTTAATTATATGATTCTTTCTCTTAATCTGAATTGCAGTAGGAAGGAAAGGATGTTTCATTCCTTTTTTGTGAGGATGTGAATAAACCTCAGTAGGATGTGCTGTGGGATATTCAGGAAAGGATTCATTAGAAGCTTTTCATCATTTCATTCTTTGTTAGCAGTAGCTGTAGATTAGTTGAGGATGAATGTATGAATTCATAGGATTTGTGAGTTCTACAACTTAATTCATAGATTAGAAAGCTCTCCTTGCCTGGATTAAGTTCTATTTAGGCTTAATTCGGTTTGCCTCTTCTGCTCTCGGGTTAAGAGCATACCCCATGTTAGTTTAGGATCAAGACATAATTCATTGAAGATCATTCATACAGGGAGCTATACCTACCAATTCAGAGAAAGGCCAGTAGTCTTGAAGGGCTTTTCAACTATTGTAACCAGATATTGTTCATAATTTGGGCATTAGAGAGTCATATTACTAAGAAGCAAGAAAGGACAAATCTGTTTACCAACACATCTCAAATGGATTGGTGTATCCATCTTTAATTCTCAAAAGCCTAAAGACCTAAAAAACTAAACCTTAAAACCAGAGGCGCAATTTCTACCACCGATAGCTCTGACTCTTAATCTACCAAAAGAAATATGAAGAAGAAAGAAACTAGATTCTCTTTAAATAGATCCGACCCCTTTATTGATAGTAGTGATCACAGATACTTAGCAATTAATAATTATTCTTTCTTTAATAATATTTAATGCAATTTCCATAAATGCATTATGTGTATTATGCATGTGAGAGATTTAAATTGGCTGTCCTTAATCTTTCATATCTAAATGTAAATCTTTCCCATAAATGCATGCGTACTATTGATAGTTAAAGATGGCAGTTAAAGAATGTCACTAACAAGGCATTTATTTCATTTTGAGTTACGATTTACAAGTTTGAGTTGCACTATCCACCGTCCACATCAACAAATAACCAGTAGTAATCAACGATCATGGTTACAGTGCACTTTTTAAGGCTTGATACGTGTCATCATTCCAGTGACTTCTTGCAGAAGTCGGTTTCCTTCCAAAATTCAGTCCAAAATTAAATTTCAACCATTGATCTAGGATGATCAAATGGTCTCAAATAATACATTTAACAATACCTAATTAGGTTATGTGTCCAATGTGTGATCAGTTATATTCACAAAAAATAAAAGTGATATTCGCTGCACGTTGCATTAATTACAATGTTACGTGTCATTATTCGGGTGACTTCTTGGAAAACTTTGTTTCCTTCACGAAATTGGGCCAAAATTAAACTTCAGCCATTGAGCTACGATAATCAAATGGTCTCAAATAAGACATTTAATATTAGTTGGATTTGGCCCACGTGACGCATTGACGAGTCCCATCTGTTGAGAATTACCAAATAAAACATTTATTTTTCCCATAATTAATGATAGATTAGCCAATAAAATAAATATATTTTCAAACAACATATAAAAATAGCCACTTCAAATATTTTTTTTACCTTCACAAGAAAATAATTTGCCTCATATATTATATATTTTTCCCCTTATTAATTTATAATTCGCCATGATTTTATGGAATTTTCATTTGGCAGGGAAAAAATCGCCTACACCTTTATATTATTTTCCTAATTTGGAAAAAAAATTTGTCATCATCAATAAAATTTTGCCCCTAAATTAATGTACGATTCACTAGGCTTTTACACTTTTTCCTAGGATGGGGTTTCTTAAAGTTATCCCTACTCCCATTGTTATTTCAGGTGGTCAAGGGTCATGATCTCCAATGTGATCCTTGCATGCATATCATATATTCTTTCTATCACAGACATTTCTGGGGTGGCAATCAGTTGTCTTGCCATAGTCATATGTTGTTGTAGTAATGTAAGATTCGGTAGCAGTAGAGCTTGAAGCTCGGTTACCTCATCTCTGAATTTTGTTTCTGCCTCTAAAATCTCTAGTCGCAACTATTTAGCTTCCATAATATTTTCATAATGCAACTTGATTGCATTGTTAGTGGTTGTAAGACCTTGTGCACTAACATTTGGATCTGTATCTATGTGTGAAATATTCTCAATATTCTCCTTAGTGAATTAATCTATTGTGCATAATTTCTAAACTAAGGCTATAGCTTCTGAAATGATTGGGTCCAATTCATTGACTAGTTCAGATAACTTTACCTTATTTTTTGCCACTTCTTGGCTGATTTTCTCTATCAATTTGTATTGGTATTTTTGTTCTGCACATTCTTCTATTGCCTTCTCTACATCCATATTCTGTGATGTGATGACTTTGGTAAGAACAACTAATTGATCAATGATAGAAGCATTTTGATCAATGTTTGTATCAGGTACAATCTATTGAAGTATCTCCTTGGTTGTCTCTAGTACCTATGTATCCTTTGTTTCCTTTTTAAGCTTAGCTTGGATAGATTTTCTTTTACAAAGTTCTGCATACTTTGTAAGTGACTCTGGATCCAATGTCCTTGGATCATAGTTTGGTATTTCAATGATCTCTTCTAGGGTGACTGGATTCTTCTTCTTCTTCTTCTTCTTCTTCTTCTTCTTCTTCTTCTTCTTCTTCTTCTTCTTCTTCTTCTTCTTCTTCTTCTTCTTCTTTAAAAGTGTAGTGGAGGCACCTGTATGTAGTACCATAGCGAGTTCCTTTGCTTGGTCTGGTGTGCTAGATGAAAGCTTTGGAGGTGTAGTGTCTTTTATCTATTGCTTGGTGTTTACCTGTCAGTTTGGTGTGGACGTCTCCACATCAACCTTTGATTTATCTGCAACTTCTCCTTCAGTATCCTTAGGAGTGGCATCACCTTGCTTATCTTCTTCACCTTTATCTTTATGTTATCCATGTGTTTCTTTCTATTCTTCATTTGTTACATTCTTCTCATCAGTTATGTTTTTCAGTTCCTCTTCACCCTTATCCTCAGGTATGCTTGCATCCTACTTGGGTGACTTCTCTTTTTGTGAGATGATATTGATAGCCTATATCAGTAATGGCATTTGTCCTGGTATATTCAGTTGTGCAACATTCATTGTTGTGTCCTATTCTTTGGGCTTCTCAGAGGTAATAGTAACATCTTCATTTGCCTTTGCTTCTTCGACAAGATCTTCAATTATATCTATTATTGTCACAATCCATCGGTTGTGTCTCTTAAAGACTGCAAGATCTGAGTAATGTCATCCATTACTTTACTTGCTTCTATGTTCAATTCAACTGAAGTGACATCCTCTGCATCATTTATAAGAATGTGCTCAGGGCTTGGTGTAGCCTCTTTTTCTTCATTGTGAGGCTTGTCGGTGAGTTCTAATACTCTCTCGAGGCTTGTGTCATTTTCAGGTACATTGAGTATTTTTCTCCAAGCATTCTCACTTTCTTTGTCAAGCTCAATTTGGATTCCCTATAATACTTTGTAGGCTCTCAATTTTGGTGAGAACTTATTTGAATGTAACTTCATCATTTCTTTAATTTCTTCCATTTTGGACTCGGGTGGCATAACAGAAACTAGGGATCTTTCCCTTATCTATTTTTCAGAATTCAATGTGAATGTCCACCTTGCTGATAGCCTGTCTAGAAGTTCTTGTGGCATTTTATTTACAAACTGTATGGGAACATATTTGAATTTACACATTTTTGTGATGATGGCTTCTTCTATCTTGTTCTAATCCTGGCGATTTAGAGTTAGCCATTTTCTAATCTTAGGCTCAGTTATTGAACCTGACCTGATGATTGATTCAATAATCTCATCAATTATAGTAGGAAGTTTATTATTTATAGGTTGTTCATCTTGTTTAGTGTCCTCTATATCTTCCTTTGTTCAGATTAGTCTTTTTCTCATTTTTGGTTTTGAATTTTGTCCAGTTTGAGGCTTCCTTTTGTAAGTCCTCACTTGTCCTTTCTTGACCGGTGATGAATTTGCATCTTTTGTTGTCTGAATCATTTTCTGAGATGCAAAAATAGTTCCTAGTTTATTTGGGGGTGGGGTATCAGATTCTATTTACTTGGAGTCATTCTCTTGTTCTCCTTCACCGACGGGTGATTGTCCCTCGGTGTCTTGTTGTTCTGTGTCTTCTTCATTGACCGACAACTTATTTTCAAGTGTCTTGACCATTTTGGTCTTCTTTATTTTGATCTTCTTCTCAACTAGGTCAGTCTTTATTCTTTCCTTAGCCTATTCATATGTTCCAAACCTTGGTTGTGACTTGTCTAGTAGTTCATTTAACAAGGCTTCGATATAATTTGTGGCTTGATCTATGTTGATCTCATAGTCAAGTGGTGATAACCATACTATCCTCGGTATAACTGGTTTGATCAAGGTAGTATCTGTTTCCACCATAAAAAAATATCAGTCTTATATTTTTCTACCATTTGATCTGGTATCCTCATCCTTTTCTGCATCTTGTCTTTGAATCCAGTGAAATATTCATCCATGACTGATTTAAAGTTGTCACCTAATGACTTGATGAATTCACTGATTTGAATTGTCACTGGTCGGGTAGTATCCCAGTTGACATTATTGATAGATGGAAATAAGTCTTGAAAGTAGAAAAACAAGCACATTAGAAGTGATCTGAACTTACATGAATTGGACTTTGCAAACCTGATTGTCCTCAAGTTCTCATCTAATTGCTTTAGTAGAAGCTTAGATAGATCCGACTGTAATCCCTTCTTCACAATCTTGTGTGCAGTGTCAACTACTCCACATGCAATGTTGTTCATCCTACTGGCTTGGAATATCTTGTATCCCAACAAACATGCACCAAATTTCATTTTAGGATCTTTGATGGAATTTACCTTCAATCCTCTGCCATCCCATTCTACACCTGTCATCTTCTTAATATCGGGGCGAGGAGGGTGTTTAAGTGCCTTGGCCTTGTCAGTATAGGATAACCGGTCACTACGTGTATCACATCCCTAGTGATCTATTTTGGCTCATCTAGCCACATCTTTCAGTCATGCACTCTACTTAGCACTATCCTAATCCATTCAGTTTTAAACTCCTTCAGGAACATTAGGGAACATGTCAACCCTTTGACCTTAATGTGTTTATGCTCATCCTTGATGGTTCCATCTGTGTAAAGCTTCTTGTAAGCTTGCTCAACCTCAAGATCTCCTATCTCAGTGATATTTCAATGTATGTATACATGATCATCCTTGATGAGCTAAACCATAGGTGGTATGATTGAGAATGCTCCAGCATCATCAGGTTGTGAGGAAACCTTAGGATAGAACTTGGGTTCTTCACAAGTGGAGTTCTTGATTAGATTAACCTTTTTATCCTTGGGGTTCTTGATCTTGGTTACACGGGATGTGGTTGCCATGATTTCATATTTTAGGGATTTTCCCATTAAAAAAATAATGATCTCAGTGATTCTAGCTACTTACTTAACCTGTTGTATATATTTTTGAATGCCCTGAATTTGCTTGTTAATCGCTTCTGCAATCTGGTCGATGTTGGTCACTTTGTGCTCTACTTTTCTCTGCTTCTTTGCTTGCAATGGAAATGTGAATAATGAGCTCTTACATCACCCTTTTTATAGACAATTCCCTAAGTAGCGTAATTAATGCTCTACCTAATTCTCAGTGTTTGAAGACAGAGTCGCTCGGGTATCACACAAACTTTTGGCTTGGGGTAAGTGACAACTCACTTAACTTTTCACACTTTTACCAATGGTGCTCGGTAAGTGGAAAAGACTCCAATGTATTTTACATGATTACCAACGAGTCTCGAGTTACATTAATAATTTATCTTTTGTATGTACACTGATGATTCTTGGTAAGCATTGCCCGACGAGATTGTATTCACAATTTCATAACAAGTAATACCATAGTGCATCTTTAATCATGCTTGTTTAGCATTTTAACTATGTATAATGGAACTGATGTAAAGTATAACTTGGTATAGTGTAGTTCCATACTTACTTGTTCTGCTTAGGTGGGGGTGGTGATGTCACTAGATTCCTTTGGATAAGGTGTCACCAATTGTGTTGCTTGGTCCAACATCATCAGTGTTTGTAGCTTTCTTCCACATTTTGTTTCTCATCTTCCTAAATTCTTTAATGGTATTTCCATTGGCAAAGGTGCTTGTATCTGTCACTTGGTCTTTGTTGTCCTTTCTTAGATGACCAACTTTATGATAGTGTAAGCATGCCATTTCGGGGTTAGTCTAGCTTCTAGACCTTCTCATCCATTTTATCATGCAGTTTGCAGCTATGTTTCTATATCTACCACATTTTGTGCAATTTTTCCATGTATTGTTATCCCAAACATGTGAGTTACCGACTCTTTTCAGTTGATAAGTATTTTCTTGTTCTTTAGGATTCCATGCTTGCTTTTTCTTCTTCCTACATTCAAGAGATGTGTGCCCATGCATTTTGCAAGTAGGACATTATTTTTCCATGTAGGTTTCCTTCTTTGGTTTTTTCACTTTAGATTTACATTCATATGATTTATGTCCTTTCTTTTTACATTTATAATAATTTCCTATGAATAAAGATGTGGATTTAGGAATACCTTTAGTTTTGCTTCTGCAACCATTTGATGTGTGGCCTGCTTTTCTACATTGATTGCATGACTGCCTCCTTGGTCTTGGATTTGTGTAGACATCTTTAGGATCAGCTTGGTATGGTGATTCTCCATCCTTGGTATACCCTAATCCGGTATTGTTGTTGACTATTCTTTGTCCATCTAGAAAATTATCCATTCTTTTTGTACTTTCTTCAGCTCTCTTGATCATATCATTGTGCTGTTTCTAAATTCTTACTTCATGCTCCAGTCTTTTATTTTCTTCTCTTATCTCACCAATAGATTCCAATTTTCCATTATGTTCTATGTTCATTCAGTTTGCCTCCTGACTCATAAGAACAATTTGATTGGTGATCTCATGATGATGTTCAGTAAGTCTTTGTATTTCTAACTCTTTTTCTTGTAGCTTTTCAGTGATCTTCCTCCTATCATCAATAGCTAATGTTATTTCTTGCTCAGCTTGTCTATCATTATTCATAACCTCAATCATTCTTACCATCTATGTATCTTGACCGATTTGTAGTGATTTCACTTGTCCAGCCAGATGTTGATTGATTTCATTTAGAATTGTAATGCTTCCTTCAGATATGCCTGATGTATTGCAAGATGTAGATCCTGTTGACTCAAATAAGTCAGGTATGTCTTCTTCATGATAGTTTGTTTCATTACAATGAGATTCCATTACCTTTCTTTCATCCAGTATCTCTCTCATCTTGACTCTAGCTTCTTTATATTTATCATAGAAGATCTGTGTCTCTAACTTCTGATTCTCAATACTCTTGTTTAGCTTATACTTGTCCATTGTATGATCTTTTCTCTCATCTTTTAAACTTTTCAAATAAGAGATCTAGCTCTGATACCAATTTTTGGAATAATGGAATGGTGTGTACTAAGAGGGGAGGGGTGAATTAGTACCCTTAAAACTTTTAGTCAATTAACCTTAATCCTTTAGTAATCAATTCCTTGCATTACCGACCATATGTGCTATTCTTATCTTATGCATGTTATATCAATTCATAAACTTAATTTGCATGTAAACATTTATAGAAACATTCATGAAATGTAATGACACATGACACAAAATTTGGTAATGCAGAAAACCCCTATTAGAAGGTAAAAACTATGGTGGGGATGAAACCCGCAAAACTTCACTATCTGCAGAATGGAAGGGGCCAATTAAGGATTACAAGTTTGATCACTTCTGATGATCTTACCCTGTTAGGAGTAACATGTTTAGATTGGTTAAGGTCTAATCTTTTAAGAGCTTTAGAAACACTATTTAGTGTGCACTCGATTAAGAGGTTTACAAAGGATTGTTAAATCCACCTTCTCAAAGGATTTCTTCTATTTGCTACACTTGTTAGAATGTAGTAAAAAATACTTATTGACCTAAGTGTATGCAATCTAGAATTTCTGATTACAGATCCATTAAAGATTACAATATGACGTGTCACCTATAGTGACTAATTAATACCTCTATTCTGCTCGGTAGCTTTGGATCTTGTTCTTGGTAACTGATTTCATCTTTTTCTGTCCCTCTGCATAAAACTTTTTCTCTGATCCATAGATATGTCTACGGCTACAATCATCATCACATCCTCTTGTTTTGATTGTTTACACATCTATTTATACAATGAATTTGACCTAAATAAGTTTCACGCTTTTCAATGTTAACTCTATGATCAAAGATTTACAACTTGACCTTGATCTCCCTAGTTTGCATTGATTAAATGTAACTGATTGAATGTTTGACAATGTTAAGTTGAAGATGATGCAAGACATTAAATCAATTAATGGTTTGTATTATCATTGATGTCAACTTGATATCATCTATATGGTCATATACATAATGAAAAAGACTTAAGAGAATCAATGAAATAAAGGTTATGCTTTCAGCAATGCATAAAAGTCAAGTATTCACTAAGTGACAGACTACACCGGCGGAGTGCACACCATCGGTAAAGACAGATAAATTCACAGTGATGCCCGACGAGCAGAAGACAGTGTTGCCCAAAAAAGAAGAATCACAGGATTCCCAACGAGCTAAAAATTGTATTACCTGATGAGAAAGATCCAATGATGCCTGAAAAATGGAGATCCTGAAGCTAACTGAAGTTGTACCGACAGAACTGGCAGTTGTCACCGGTGACAAACTGCAGAATTGATCGACAGAATAGAGAGATCAGAAAATGACAAAGTATCTAGCCTGTAGAGCTAAAGGATAGACTTAACTAGTTGTTTTATTTGTTTTATTCAAACCACGGTTAAGCAATTGATTTGTACAACTGGCAAGAAGATAACTACGAGATAAATCAGGAGTTAAAGATGTAAATCAATTTGGCTGGATTGTTTTTCACGCCAAGAATCAAGAACCAAGAATTAAGGAATATCATGTCTATATAAGAGACAAGCATAATTAATTTTAATATACACTCAGACACGGGGGAGTGAACTGATAGAAGATGCTGAAGAGAAGATGATGAAGGATAAACTTCATGCAGTCCTTATCAATCAAGCTAAGGGAGAGCTAAAGGATTCTGCAGACACCGATGAATAGAAAAGCACAACATCACAGAGCAAAAAGAGTGAAGTACAAAGGAATTGAATTGATAAATTGATCAGAAAGATATTGTAAGTAAATAGATCTAAAAATTTGCAATTCAATTGCATTAGAAACAGGTCATTTTGTTTCAGTTTAACCATTGAAGCATTAAGTCTCTTAACAGAGCAGGACTTAACATTCTTTTATAATTGAGGTATATCCTAATAGATTACCAGAAGGTTGACTCATGATAGTAGCATCGATCTTACCTAAAGCCTATTGAAAATCTAAGAAGAAGCCTGATTCAAAGATGGTAGTAAGATTACCATAAAGCCTATTGACAGTCATGAGACTGATTCAAGGATGGTAGCATAGATGTCAGATACTAAGTGACAACCTATGTATAAAAATCCTCTAACAAGGTCACACTTAACCATGTTTTTGTAACCTTTAACAGGGTTAGCTCCTAATAGGGCTCACTTTAGAAGAGTAAAAATTTGGGGTATCGGTCCCAGTGGTTTTTTCCCTTAACAGGGTTTCCACATTAAAATCCTTGTGTTATGTGTGTATGGTTTATTACTTTAGTGTTTTACATTTCACATAAGCATTTATGGATTGATTGGTATACTCTGC
>MU225826.1:2502956-2512991 GCA_018584345.1 Thuja plicata | reverse complement strand
TGTTGGTCAAAATTTTGACCAACACATAGTTGGTCAAAATTTTGACCAACACGGGGCATAAATCTCTTTTTTACCTCTATACACAGGTTGGTCGAAATTTCGACCAACATGTGTTGGTCAAAATTTCGACCAACACGGGCATAGAAGGAAAAAAAAAGAAAATTTTAAAACCATTTTGCACTTTGGTGACAGTGGAGACCTATTAAGATCTACTTCATTTGAAGATTTAGCAACACTGTTAAGTGTGCACTCTGTTAAGAGATTTGTAAAGAACTGCTAAGTCCACCTTCTACAAAAGGATTTTACATGTGATGCACTTGTTAGAATGCAACTACATAAGTCTTTGATTTGATGATATATGCAATCTTTAATTACTGATAACAGATCCTATTAAGCTTCATACATATAGATAATCATCCTTCCATGATTGAATAATACCTTTATCTGCTAATCGGTAGCCTCTATGTGTTCTTGATAACTGATGTGATCTATTTCTGAACTTTGCATGAATTCTGCCTTCTTCTCCTTAGATGCTCTTCGTGGCTATCAACAACAATGAATTCATAACTCACAATTGAGTTTGAACATCTATTTATACTGAATTAGGCTCAATTCTTGATTCATGCATCGCAAGTTAACTCTAGATCCAAGGTTTACAACTTGACCTTGATCTTTAGTTAGATATATTTTAGATCCGTTAGGATGCATTAAAACATTTACATAAAGCTTGCTTGACCCTCAAGTTATGATTTAAAACAAATAAAAACTCTATAAATAGAATTACATTGCTTTATCCATCGTGTAAAAATTAGATCCACAATTTGCGGGTTCTCTAACTGACTGTCGGTTCTTACGGTCAGTTTTCTTGGTTGTCGGTGTTCCTTTCTTGAACTTGTCATAGGGTATGCCTTTTTGTTCCTGTCGGGTTTGTTCTGAAAACTGTGTCACCGGTGATGCTTGTAGTCACTGGTGATGCTTGTCGATTCTGTACTTAGCATTTTTCATCACCTCTGTGTTCTGTCGGGTATGCTCGTTGTTCACCGGTAATGCTTGAAGTCTGCCGGTGAACAGCGAGCATACCCACAGAACACAGAGGTCATGAAAAATGCTAAGTATAGAATCGATGCTTGAAGTCTTCCAGTGATCTCTGTAGTCTGTTGGTGATCTCTGTCAATGTTTTTCACTATGTACTAATGGCAAAATAATTTCATCAGAACCATAGACTCAAAAGACCATCTAAAATTTTCATGCTCACAACCTTTGTTGATGAATATGTAAAATTCAACAAAGTATCTATCTTAGCTAGCTTCATCATGCCATCCTCATCCATATCTATGACAAAATAATACTGAACATTAATGTGCTTGGTCCTGACATGAAAAGTCAGGTTCTTCACAAGGCATATTGCACTCTCACTATCACAATAAACTATAATTTCTCCTTGTTTTATTCCAATATCTAAACATAGTTTATTAAGCCAAATTACTTATTTACAAGCATGAGTAGCTTCCATACACTCAAATTTAGTAGTGGAAAAAAAAACCACAACCTATTGCTTACTCATCAAAGTGATTGCACCATCTAATAATATAAACACATAACCACTAGTGGATCTTCTGCTTCTAATTTCACCTGCCCAATTTGAATCTACATAACCACAAATATCAATGGAAATTTTCTCTCCTATCATATTACAATGATAAAATAAAGAATATGTTAGAATCAAGGCAATGCAAACAACTGAGGGGGGAGGGGGGGAGGGTGAATCAGTTGTGTCCCAAAAATTCAAATCTTTTTCCAACTTTTAATCTTGATCTTAGATTTGAATAATAAACATTAATGCAAGATCACAACACATTACTCAACACATAACACCAAGATTTTTGACGTGGAAACCTGGTTAAGGGAAAAACTTTAGTGGGGATCAAACCCACAAGATGTACTCTATTAAAAACACTATACCCTGTTAGGAGTATTACAAGGGGAATACACATTCATTAAGGCACACTTCCTAGAGCTCACTACTCAAATACAATTGAGGAATACAACCCAAAGGAAGGCTCATTTCCTTATAGAAAGTAGATGGACAAAAATCCAATATGGACTACAATCCAATAATCATGAACTGACTGATAACATCTCTATTATGCCAATACTGTTCCAATGAAGTACATCAAATCTATACCTCAATTGAAAATTCCACTCATAGGTCTTTGCATAGTCATCAATACATCATACTCGCATACTCTCACACTCATACACCTTCACACTTACAAATGATTACATTATTTTATACGTTACATCAACTTATTTCCACAAGGCCGACCATGGACCTAATTTTAAAATATTAATTTATTACAACTGAATATACAATCTGATCCACTGAATGTTGGCTAAGACATATAAATGATCCATAAAAACATTCTCAAACATGCTCCAGATCCATAATGTTGCCATGATCCTTTGCAAAATGCTACACCATCATGTCGACCAAGAATAATAAGAACAATAACACTCTACATTAAAATCACCAAATCCGACCATATTACCCAATGCGATCCAACAATACAAATAGGAAAGGATATAGAGACATAAAAAAGCAACATGAAATGCCATGACAACAACAAAAACAATTGTCTTAGAATTCACAAATATCTCTACATTGTCCATCAATCAGTAACCTCTGTCACTTAAGAAAAATATTTTTTTGACATCTAAATCATGAACCACTCAAGTTGAGGAAACACATCCATGTCCTAAACTCACCACCAGGTTAGAAACCAAAAATATTGCATAACCAATCCACTGCAATGCAAAAACTGTAACACTATCTCTTCCTGAATAACCAAAATACTCATCTCTAATCAAACATTCATAACTCACTCAAATCGTAATGATAACCTTTGTAAATTGACATAAGTCAATTAAAGACATCCTTGAAACCATCTGTATGTTCGCAACATCTGATCTTCAACACAATATCCATACCAAACCAATCATCTCACTGAACATCTCAGGAACAACACATGAACACTGTCTCAAACAATGGAAATATGTTGACATCAATGAAAAAACATCAATGCCAACACATATATGCATGATATCCCAATAATATCCAACCTAATACTCTAAGGTACCCTTCATTTATTTGAAGACTCTTTTAACTGCACCCAAATGAATGCTACCATAATTAGACATATACCTAGAAAGAACTCCCACTACTTGGGAAAGGTTTTTGGGGTACAAAGAACATTGAGACAGGGGAGGGGGTTGAATGAGTTCTCTAATATTAAATTTCAAATCAATATTTATCTTAAAAAATAACCAAATGTTCAATTTAAATCAAATGTGGCTATCCTTATACAACATCATATGTTGTGAAGAAAATAAGTGAAATTGAATGGAAACATGAAAATACTAAATCCCACAAAAGAATTATAGCACAATATTTTTCATGAGTAAAAAACCATCATAAGGATGAAAAAGTAATCGGTAAAATGTCTCACTGGCTTGATAAATAATTATTTATAAAGCCTCACTGGATTAATAAAAAAATATTTACAAAGCCTCATTGGTTACTTTTGTGTCTCACTGATAAAGCCTCATTGGCTATAAAATATGCCTCATTGGTTATAAAATGTTTCTCACTTACAAAGTAATGTGTCTTACTAGCAGTCTAAATAATATGTCTCACTAAAAACAAAATCACATCACAGTTCTTAAAATAAGAGTACATAGTGTAACCTCTATTTCATCATAAATATTTTCCTGAATATCTCATTTCACTTGAGATTGAAGAACTCACATGTGTATGCAAAATGTATACAACGCTACAAAGTGTTTCAGAAAATGATGTATGAAGAGTATACCTAGTGTTTCACAGATTCAAGAGATTGATTTATGCAATTGATATACAGTGCCTCACAGATTCAAGAGAATGATCAATAAAAAACCTTTCAAATCTCATTAAAAAATTGAGCACCGTTCAACAGGGGTTGTATTATCTTTAAATAATTTAAACACCCTTTTCAAAACTTTCATGAAAAAACCATGTTTCCATCAGATTTCAATAAATACAATAGTAACTGAAAATAGAGCATCCAAGCAATATTTTATAATTGTCAAAGTAAGCCATCGAGATATCAAAGACTTTAAAGCAACTTAAAACTATTAAACCTAAATCTATTTTCTTAACCCAATAAGAGAAAATATAGTTTTTAGGGTTCAAAATGATTACCATAAAAAATAACCAAGTCACCTGAAGAAAAATATGTCAGTAACTACCTTTGCAACCACCATTGTCTCTACAAAAATCTTCCTTGAGCATCCCTTCACAAAAGCAATTTATGTGCCCTAGCATATTGACTAGGGTTTTCATATCAATACAAAAGAAACTAACAATCCATACATCCTCACAATAATATGATGGAATTTGAAATTAATATGCCTTTGAAATAATAACAATCCCTTTGAAATGCATAATAACCATATGATGTCGAAACTTCATAAAATGTACTTTGATACCCCATGATATAGGAATAATATGAATAATGATTTTATGCCCAAGTCAGGACACCTCATAATTCTCAAATGATCTTATGAATATGATATTATGCCGAAGGTCAAATGAAGCATCTTACTAGCCACATGAGTATACCAATGCCATCATTCTATTATCCTTTCAACTTTTAGAACACCTTATCACTTGATAATTATAAATTGTGTATGCAGTAAGTTATTAACAACTTATTAACCTTGTATGTAATAAGTGACCAACATCTTATCAAATGAAATCATGACAAGGTATTCATCCTTATTAGTGAAAAGTATGCATAAGATATCAATACCTTATGAAATCAAGCATTCATAATGCATCATATACAAAATACCTTATGAAGGTGAATCACCTTAAATTATAATCACCTAACTAAGTGTAACATCTAAGGACTATTTGGCACTCACCTTAGGGTATTTTCTATAATTGGACCTCATATGACACTTAATGGGAACCTAAATTCAAATATTGTTTCAAATCAAGGTTAGCCCTTATTTCTAAGTGTGCTTCTCTATTATTTCTCCAATTAAATAGTTCATTTCATCACCTAGGCCCTAAATCACTATTTGTGGCCTTTTTGTTCTCTCCCAACCTCAGATTTGGTTGTGCCTTGAAATCATGCATCCACTCATTTCTCGAGACCCATGGTCTTGATTTGGGCCTTAATTGGGTGGAAAAGAAAATTTCAAAGGTTCTATTCCCTGATATTTGTGCTCAATTTTGAACCAGGGACCTATCTCGGTGTTTTACTAGGAGATTTTGATTTATAGTCGGTCTTCTTGAGTTTTGGTCCCTGAAATGTTGTGAGAGGTATATAAACACCTTATCTCTCCTCGTTTTAGCATCCAAAAGATATCCAAAATTATTATTGATCATCTACTATCAAGAAATAATAATTGAGATAAAACATTCAAGCTATCAAGTGCAAGGAAGAAAATCAAGATCCATCAAGTCATCAAGACCAAGAATTCAATTCTTTATTCCTCTCAAGAATTCAAGGTTTTTCTCTCCTTAGATCCATCATCTTTCCCCCATTAGAGGCCAAGAAAATTATTTTCTATTAAGGAGGAATATTCACGATCATATACATCCATTTAAGTCTTCTCTTTCTTCTCCTCAATCAAACATTGTGGATAATTACAATATCCATTTCATAAAGTTTTATCTTTCATGATTTCCTTTTGGAATTTTGTGTTAAGTCAAAGATATTTCATCAACATACTTGATTACATTTCAAGAATAATTTGTGTTTCCAAGGTATGATATACGTCATTTACTAGATCTAGCCTTTGCTACATGACAACACACTCTCATTTCATTTCAAGGTTGATTCCTAAACAGTGATTTGAATGAGGAAAACCTCTATACCCAACCTTCTTCTCCATTTTTCTGTGTGTAGGGAATAGGTTACAAAGTTTCTATAAAAATATGTAAAGATTAGGACCTGACAATGCATCCATGGAAGTTTTAGGTTAAAACCTATGGAATAGAAAATTTCAAATGTTTTGTACCTCAAACGCTCTATACCTCCCAGATCCATCCCATATTTGGCCAGAACACAAGTTACAACTTCAGGATATTAGATCTATAATTACAAGTATTTTTGAGATCTCGTCTATCCATTATTCATATCTGAAACAATATATATCCTACTTTAATTATAATTACATATAGATATTCCTCAATTTACATTCCTTATTATTTCCTATTATTACAACATAGGACCATTGACCCTTTTAGATATTTGGATCTTTCTGATCCTATTGGGACATCTTCCTTCCAAATGTGCAATTTGAAAAGGTGAAGCAATCTATCCCTTTTGCATTGTTTCCTTTTTCATATTGTTCAGAAGGATAATAACAAACATATACCAATGAAACATAATGTGTCAAGAACGTATTTATAAAGTGAAAATAGGCCATCCATCCTACCCACTGCAACATGTATGCCAATGACAAATTAATGCATATCACTACAATGTGCATGCCATCAATGAACTAATATGGGTATGCAATGAGTATGACATCATTGAGTATGTATGCAATGATTATGCCATGTATCAATATGAAATGTAACTAATGTGATTAATAACATATCATATACCTGTTCATCAAGAATGAATATACCCATTTACTTGAAATAATTTGTATGTATTGCAAATTGATCAATGTATATCTTATACTTGTTCATTTTCTTTGCTGACAAGAATGTGTATCAATGCCAAACTGATCAATTTGTGTCTTATACCAGTTCATAGCGTATCAAAAAGTGACCATACCATCAAACTGTATTCAATCAATGTTGTGTGTTCCTGCATACCATTAGTATAGTGATCCTGTATATCATCAATTGAATTTTGTCATCAAGTGTCTTTTGGCATCAAGAACAACAAACAAAGGGAACAAAGAAAAAAACTCGACCTTTGTCCTTGGTGAAAAATAAAAACCTCTAACCCTTTTTGGAATTGAAGACAAAGAAACCATGTGAGAAATATGTAACCAATTGATAAAATATACTGCACATGAAAAGGAAAAGTACCATAGTGTCTGCACTGAGACTTTCATCACATAGACTCAAGAATAACTGAGAACAAAAAGAGTCACTAAAATTTTTAGTACCACTGTGAAAAATAAGAACACAATAAAATATCATTTTACATATTTGAAATTTCATCACAGTGTTGTAAAAAGTACTGATTAGCAATTTGAAATATTAATATTGTATTCTCAAAAGGAGTGATTAGCAAGAATTAATGATAGGCTCAACATCGTGAAGAAAGAATCATATAAGCACAACATTAGATATAAGAATGATATTCACATTATGTATAAAAAATGAACCACTATCACTATCCAATATATCAACCAAAGGAGCAAAGAACAACAAACTCATTGTTACTATAAAAAACAACTATGCTTGTAGCCTGACTGCAATCAACAAGAATAAATCATTGTTCACATTGGGCTTGAACATAAGAAACATGTCACACCCCTAACACTTTTTATTATGTGGAACTAGAATGATCATTCTATTTCTTCCCCTTGAGAACAACAATGATATCACCTTGAAACTTGAAAACATGGAATAAGCATAAGTGAATAATGAAAGGTTTCTACATCTATAGCATAACAAATCAAAGAATATTCAAGAATACTAAGAGTATGATAAGATAATATAAGGATACTCAACCATAATGAGTGATATACATCTCTTGGATTCAAATCCATTGTAGTGTTGAAAACACTCATAACCACTGAACAACCTTCTATTTGCTCCATGGTAGTGAATTTTTTCTTTCTTATTATCATTTATGCTCATGGAATCTCCATTTTGATACAGTGTTCCACTTTGTTGAACAAACACTCTTGAATATCTCTATATTCACATAATTGAATGTATTATTAATTAAATTAGCACAAATACTGTAGTCTCCACAAATCATCAATCCAAATTTCAAGGCATACCTGGCAGGAGAGAAGCCAACAATGCA
The DNA here is from genome assembly GCA_018584345.1 of Thuja plicata. Classification (NCBI taxonomy): domain Eukaryota; kingdom Viridiplantae; phylum Streptophyta; class Pinopsida; order Cupressales; family Cupressaceae; genus Thuja; species Thuja plicata. The sequence continues at coordinate 2,504,946 of MU225826.1, read as the reverse complement.
CAAGCCTTGCAAAGTGTAAGAAAGTATAGATGCTTCATGTTGTCACTAACTTATATCATTCCTTGATCACCATGTGATCAGTCCTAATGCTTACACATACATTGACCTTATTTCTTGTTCATATTGGCATGATTTTTACTACAATTTTAATTAGATTATCAAGCACTTGTTAAATCAAAACTACAACAAAAACTATTGCATAGTAACATTTTATCATCTATAATTCATGAACACATGAATCATATCACTAGTCTTGGACATTGTTTTTTTTTCCTTTTATATTTTTGAAATCATTAGTTTGACAAATATTCAAGACTAAATCATGACTATCACTATTATGAATGCTTCATATATTGTCCCCAAACAATCAATCCTTGTTTTACACCATGACTTGATCATAATGTCTTTTCTTCATCTATTCTCTTGTAATTGTTTTCTTCTCCAAACTATTTTAGGTCCTTTATGTTGTTTGATGAGATTATCTTCCTTTTTGTAATTTCTAGATGCTTTCATCAAGATACTTCTACAATAATATATTTTATGTCCAAGTTTATTGCATCCATAACATATGATTTTTATGACCAAGGTTAATATTCTTGTGAGATATTATGTTTATGTTTCTAGAAAACACAAATTGATTTCTTTTTGTCCTCTTTCTACAATCAATTGATTTATGTCTATAACCATTACATAAATAACAATAACCTAAAAATAGTAATTCTACTTTGCTAATAGATATTTCCATATAGATGGAGATCCAATGAACTTGTTGGCACTTGCTATTCTTCCTCTATTGAAAAACTTGGAATATCTACTAAAATAAATCCCATCTTTTGATTTCTTCTTATCTTCATTCCTAGGAGTAGCATGAAAATTGAGATCTATCTTCTTTCTTGGGGTTTGTCTAACCTTAAAATTATTTTCATTCATCATTACAAATATTATTTCCTGTATAGATTCATCTTCAACCATGGAGATTTATCCTACCTCATATCCTAAGCCAGTAGGATTATTGCAACTCTTTTGTTTATTGAGGATGTTATTTAACTTAATTGTGCTTTCATACCCTTCTAACTTATTTCTTAGCTGAACAACTTCAGGTTCTGACTTTTGATGAGTTTCATCCTTAGATGCCAATTATGATATGATTATATATTCAAATATTTTATGCTCTTCAATTTATGTTTTTATTTCAACTACTAATTGTTATCTTGTATTCACTTAATTAACCAAGCTTGTAACTGTTGAACACCTAGATTTTCACCCTTACCCAAGCTCTCATAGTCTTGGTAATCTAGTGTAACATGGGAATCATCTCAAGGTTGTGGGACCTTTTTCTAACTGAGACAAGACCTCTGAATTATAGGCCGGTTCCTCTTGATATGTCACCCAAATTTGCTTCTTAACATGAAAGTAAATCTTTGAGGGAAAAGGGATAGAAGGAATGCATGAAAGGGAAATAACTGAAAGAAAATTATCCTACTAGGTGATACACCGAAGGTAACTTGAATCATAATATATTAACTAATCTCAACATGAAACCTTGGATCTAATAGAACACAACTTTATAGATAGGCTTGCATAAGTATTTCATAGAGAGGTCTGAGATAAATAGAGGCTATTCAGGGAAAAAGTAATTTCACAAACAATAACATATTCACTATAAGTAGACATGGACTATGACTTGCAAAAAAACATCCACTTCTGCAATCAGGAACAAGAATGAGACAAAATTATAGGGGACTGAAGAATATCCAAAAACTCATCTAAATCAGATCATCCACAATAGTACACAAAATTGCAGAAAGAAAGAGGGCTCAGGGGCTCCAATATTTCTCTGAAAAATGATTCAATATATTCTAATTTAGTAAGAGAAATCCAGACAAGAAAGCCCAGGGATAGAGAAAATTTCTCAAAAATCCTTGCAATATCTGAATATCAATGAAAGATTACAGACTGTAAAAGTCAGAGGGTAGAAAAAATGCCACGG
>MU225826.1:2442620-2475235 GCA_018584345.1 Thuja plicata | reverse complement strand
TATGGGTTTTTCTTTTGAAACTAGACTTTGTCATTTTACCTTTTTGACAGTTTTTACACATGATGTTGTCGGGCTTGGTCATTGTCAGTAAGCCTCTGACATTTCTCTTTTTGCTAATTTTTATCATGTTGTTAAAGTTCACATGACACATTCTTTTGTGCCATAACCATATGTCTTCATTTGTAGCAATCAAACAAGTGGATTTAGTATCATACAGATAGAATAAATAACCTTTTGTCTGCTCGCCGGTACCAATCAGATTTCTAGATTTGTTGAAGATCTTTGCCTTTTTATTTTCAAATGCTACTTTGTGACTTGAATTATTCAACTGAGATACACTCAATGGATTATAATTCAATCCATTTACCCAATAAGCATTCTCACACTTTATCTGAGTTATTCAACATTATTTTTCCTCTACCTTCAACTAGACAAGGTGTGTCATTTCCCATTCTTACTGATCCACCCTTGTAGTATTCAAAAGTCTCAAACTTTTTCCTTATCACCGATCATATGATGAGTGCAGCCACTATCTATGATCCAAACATCATTTTTGCTAATTTTAGATATGAGATTTGTTTCTACATACCTTTCTTCATCATCATCTGAATCATCCTTTACAACCACAAACACCATCTCGATGTCTTGATCAGATTCGGTGTCAGTATTATCATCCTTGCATTTTGCTAGGTAGCTGACCTTCTTTCCTTTCTCCTTAAAGTCTTGGGTATCTCTTCTTTCTGATTGTCGGTAGCTTCTGTAATCACCTCTGTCAGAATTCTTCTCAAAAGATCTATTATTACTTCTGTCATCTTTTCTTCTATTAGTACATCTTGCAGCAAAATGTCCAATCTCTTTGCAATTAAAACAAACAAGTGGTAATTTACCTTTGCCTCTCTGCATTCTTTTGGCCATAAGTGCTTCAATTTCATCAAGATCATCTTCTTCATTTTCACTATCACTATCTTTTCTCATAGTGTTTTTGTGACTTGATTTACTTATTCTCATAGAAGTTTTGAATGCAGACTCTATGTTTGGTAAGACACAATTATCGAAGATATTCATCTCAAATAAAATCAGTCTTCCAATTAAACTGTATAGAGTAACATTTCTATTTTCTACTGCTCTCATTTCTTGAATGGAAGATACTCTAATAGCATAAGTAGGTAGTAAGGTTCTTAGAATTTTATTTACCACTTTATCTTCTTCCAGTACACCTCCAACTCCTCGGATAGCATTGACTACTTCTTTAATTCTTGTGTTGTACTGAGTGATGTTTTCTCCTTTAATTTTGAGATCATCAAACTTTCCTCTAAGGCTTTCTACCTTGGCTCTCAAAACATTTTTGTCACCACCATGTACAAGCTTCAATTTGTCCCACATCTACTTTAAAGTTTTGCATTATTTGACATCTTCAAATTCAGCATCAGAGAGTGAGGAAGCAAGCTCTATCATCATGACATTATGTTCATGCTTCTCTCTCATTTGTTCAACTATTGGTGCTCCTATGGGAAACACATATTTAGTTTCTAGGAATTGAGTAACATCATTACCAATACCTGATAAGTGGAGTCTTATTCTACTTTTCCATGAAGCAAAATTATCTTTGTTCAACTTGGGCACATCTCGTCTGTTTATCTTGTGATCTTTTGCTTAGGTCTTGAAACCTTCCTTCTAAGCACACAAGCTCTGATACCAATTGTTAGTAATAACTGAGAGGGGGGTGAATCAGTGGCCTCAAATTTTTATCTTTCAAACATTAACCACCAATCAAATAAACCTCAGATTATTAAGTTCCTACAAGATGCATGCCATGAGATACTTATAATGACTAACTGTCTGTCGGTTTTCCTTGTCTATCCTTATTTTCCTTGATTATCGATAAGTAGTATAACTATTTATCAAAACTCAGTAAATATGCAGAGTATACCGATCAACCCAGTGTTAACTATGTCAGATACAAAACAATAAATAAATGAATCATACACACATAACACATGAATTTTTAACATGGAAACCCTGTTAAGGGAAAAAACCACTGGGACCGATACCCCAAATTTTCACTCTTCTAAAGTGAGCTCTGTTAGGAGCCAGCCCTGTTAAAAGTTATGAACACACTATTAGGTGTGACCTTGTTAGAGGATTTTACACATATAGGTTGTCACTTAGTATCGGGCATCTAATGCTGCCATCCTTGAATCAGCCTCTCTCTTAGATTGTCAATAGGCATCAGGCATATCCAATGCCACTTTCATGAATCAACCTTTTTGGCACTCCTTGGGATGTACCTCAATATATAAAAGACTGTTAAGTCCTGCTCTGTTAAGAGACTTGATGCTTCAATGGTTAAACTAAAAAAAAATGACCTATTTCTAATGCAACTTGAATTGCAGACTTTTAGATCTATTTAAGTACATTACCTCTTTGATCAATGTATCAATTCAAATCTTTTGTGCTCCATACTTTCTACTTTGTGATGTTGTGCTTACTATTCATCGATGTCTGCAGAATTCCTTCGCTCTCCTTCATCTTGATTGATCAGTACTGCATGAAGTTTTTCTTCATCAGTTTCTTTTTAGCATCCTCTTTCTATTTTCTCCCCTTAATCCCCTTTTCATGTGATACAAAAATGAATTAAGCTTGTCTCTTATATAGACATGATATTCACTATTTCTTGATTCTTGATTCTTGATTCTTGGCGTGAAAACATTCCAGCCTATTTGATTTAAAGCATAACTCCTGATTTGTCTCGTAGTTATCTTCATGCCAACTGTATAAATCGTCTTTAAATCAATTACTTAACTCTGGTCAAATAAAACAAAGAAAACAACCAGTTAAGTCTATCTTTAGCTCTTGCCAGCTAGATATTTTGTCATTTTCTAAACTCTCTATTCCGTCGATCAACTCTTCAGTTAGTCGTCGGTTACAACTGTCAGTTCTGTCAGCATGAATCTAGTTAGCTTTGGGATCTCCATCCGTCAGGTATCATTGGACTTTGTTTGTCAGGCATCCTATGGTTTTTCTTCATTGGGAAACATTGTCTTCTGCTCGTCAGGTATCACTGTGACTTTTCCTCTTTGCCATTACCGATGGTGTGCACTCTGTCGGTGTTATCTGTCATTTAGTGAATACTTGACTTTTATGCATTGTTGCAAGTATAACCTTCATTCCATTGATTTTCTGAAGTCTTTGGCATTATGTACATGATCGTATAGATGATATCAAGTTGACATCAATGACAATATAAACCATTAACTGATTTAATGCCTTACATTATCTTCAACTTAGCATTATCAAACATTTAATCAGTTATATGTCATCAATGGGGTCTTTACTTCGGGATGAAGGAAGAAGTGAAACGCATTGTGTAAAGGTGTGCGCTACCAGAATGGAGGGTAGGGCTTAATGAAATTTTGAATTATGTGATGGATGGCCAAGGGTTTATTGCAGCGCATGGAGATTGGCTAGGGGTTCCTAGGTTTTGTCTTTTGATGCACCCATTTCTTTGTCATAGGGGTTTGGGGGAATTTTTTGAGAGAAAAAATGAAGTGAGGAGGGCTTGGTATCTATAGGTAGACTTTGTCTATGATTATGAGCTTGAATTGGCGGGAGGTATACCCAGGAGGTAGATGAATCCTGACCTCTTTCAGCTAAAATTGACGGGGGCCTAGGAGGAAATGGAGCTTCAACAGAGGGAAAGGATAAGAGCTACTCAGGTCCATGGAGGTGGTGGAAAAAATGGTGCTCAAATTTGGAATTGAAGTGAAGGAGGGAAAGGAAGAATGAGGTATAGGGGTCATGAACCCTACAGAGGCCATGCTCGAGGATGTGGAGCCAGGGTTGGTGGTGGTGGTGTGCTTTCTGGGATAGCCAGTGCTAGTGTAGCTTCTCTTGTTCATGTGAGGCTTGGAGGTGGAATGTACAAGGGTGGTGAAACATTGGTTGGTGGTGGTGCAGGCGAGATGGGAGGTTCATCCCTCCTCCTGCTCTCATCCAACCATTTCTCTTAAAAAATATCATGTTTGGTAGGGTGTGTACATAGGTATAGTCTGGTCAATTAAATAGAAATTTTGTATTGTAATAGTTCAATGGTGAAGGTCTGATTTGGGAGTTTTTGGTACTATAATATCTCCCAATCGTATGTATATGCATCATTGTATTGTTACCGGGTGGTCAAATTTTTGGTGCTATGAGGTAGTGAGTGTAGATTTTGGGGTGGTGTTGTTAAAAGATTTATCTCAAGAATTTTAATGACACTTTATAATTAATAATAAAATAATATTTTACTGATAAAAAATAAATAAATAAATAAAATAGGGCATCTCATGAAAGATTGTTGGAAAATGAAGGAAGCGAATCTCGTTGAGGCAAGTTCAAGTATGATTGGTGAAGTTTTATCTGTTTGTAATATCATACAACATCAAGATGAATGAATTTTAGGTTTCAGTGCTTCTGATCACATGTGTCCACATAGAAGTTGGTTTTGCACTTATCAACTGAGTATGTGCAGGATCATGGAGGGCCAAAAAGTGGCTATGTGAAATAAAAGTGTTTTTCATTTGCCCATAAACGTGAAAGTTTGTGTTGACTTTTTAGTAGGCATGGGTGTCAGTACACTTGGTCATGAAAAACACCTAGCCATATCGAATATGAGATCCAAATCGAATATCAGATACCTAAATATAAAAATTTAAAATTTAATATTATATATATAATTATTTATATAATATAAAAATACTAAATAGTATATTAATATGTATAACATATATATATATATAATAATTAATATTAATAATATAATCTATAGATATATTATTAGTGTATATATAATATATGAATATTATATGATATATATAATATTTAATTAAAATTTATGTATTGGGATAAGATTTCATACCTGAATCAGATATTTGATCCCTTTGGATAGTTTATATACCCAGACCAAATAGATGTGGGCCATTTTTACCTACAATTTTAGTTTTTAGCATCTGATATCTAAGGGAAATCTATTATCTGATTGCTCAAATTGATTTTTCTACTCAAATTGACTACATGTATGTATTTTATTGCATATTTCTTCATTTCTGATGACTTATCTACATTTTTGTTTTATTTTTTTTTAATTTTTGGTCTAAGTTAGGTTTTTTGTTTAAAATTATTTGTATTGTTTATACTATTTTAATAATATAAATTTGCAACTTCAATCAGGTATGACTGATAACACGGATAACCCATAGCCTGAAAACCCACAACCAACAAACCCACAATCGCCAAACTCTTCACCACAAAACCGTTGACCAATAAAAGAGCTAATTTTTGAAAATTTGAATCAGTTGAGGGGCATTATAGATGTATATCATACAATCCCTCAATTATCCCCAATGTTTAACAAACTATAGTCGATAATATCAAATCTAGAAACCCTCACCTCCCATCATAAAATTGCATTTCAGTGGCGAGAAGCCATAAAGAATCATTATGCATATGGTTTATCTTATGACAAGGTGAAGCAACTCGGGATAACAAAATCTGACATAGCTTCCCTCTTTATCGATCCACATACTGGATAGCTAGTAGATCCTAAAAAAACAAATTTGTCCATGAAATGACGTAAAAATAATGATATGAAAGATAAATTTTGAGATTGTTGGTGGATGGTTTTAAATAGGCCACCCAACAACAATATGAATGTGCCATTTTATTTCATCACAAAACTATATGTTGAGTTTTTCTTGCATAAGCATGTGAACTACTGGAGCATGAGACTATTCATGGGCATAGGTAGAGGTATGCCCGAGGATGGACTTGTGAAAAATTGAGTAGTGTGGGGCCCATTTTCCCCATCATGGCATCATTCTCCCACCTCATGTACACCCTCCAGATATTATTGTAAAGGCTTCCTTGTAGACTATTATGGCTACTTATGCTTTGAGACAACTTTTAATTACTCAAACTACAACACTTGCACAACCACATGACGATGATGTTGGTGGTGGATTTGATGGAACTAGCACATCCTCCTCAGGTCCACATATTTGTGTGCCTCATACTTGACCTATGTGCAAATACATTTTCTTGGGTCCCCTTAAATAACATGTCGAGCATCCTATTGACACATATAATTATAAGATGCATGATAGGGGTGGTTCACTAGATGAGACAACCGGGATTGGAGTGCACCTTGGAAAGTCCTCTCATTTGAGAGACAAGGAGGTGCATGCATCATTCACCAATAATATAGTGGTAAGACTTAACTTATAATTTCACAGTGTATTTAGTTTTAAATGAATATTTTTATGAGATAACCTATTAAGACCATACACTAATATTTATTTACATGGTCTATTTATGTTCAGATGATTCCTAAGGAGGAGATGAGATAGGTCCATGATGCCACACTCTCATCCATTTCATTTAGCCTTGACAGATTTATGGTATATATTTTTGCACTTATTCATTTATATTTTTATTGTATACATGCTTGTCCTTTAGCTTGTGATAATTAAATTATATATTAATTATATTAATTAACATTTTCATCTTATTTTACTCTTACAGGTTGCACCTACTATGAGGGAGGTGTAGTGCGAGGGAGGTGCAACAACACCCACTGATAAGAGGAAGGTAATTAAGAGTTTAAAGAACTTAGAATGATTATGCATGTCGACATAGATATTATAAAACTTGTAATTTTATAGTGCATTTTATTTTAAATAAATAGTTATAAGAGCTAACTTATTGCTTGATTGTACTAATATTTATTTACTTGGTCTATTTAACATTATTTTATGATCAAAGAGGACATGAACCAAGTGCATGAGACCGCCCTCTCGGCCATTTAATTTTGCCTTGATAGTTGCATGGTATATATTTCTACACTTGCTTACATTTTTTTAATGCATACATGATTTCATTAAATTATCATTAGGTTAAATATATATTAACTAACATTTTTATCTTATTTTACTCTTGTAGAAAATACCCAGTGTAAGGGAGGTGTAGTGTCAAGGATTCACATCCTTTCTCACCATATCAACATTGGCAGAAGAAAAGATGTCCGCACATGTAGTTTTTATTTTTATTTGTGTTTACCATATTTATGTTTCTATCACCAATGACTTTTTAGGATAACATGTATCAATTTTATGCTTATGAACATATATAGGTGGACATCGCAAATGTCAGTAGCATCCCTTCGCTGCAAAAACACATATTCTAGGACTCCTGACTGTATTAGGAGATGTAGACTTGAGGCAATCAAGATTTCAATTTAAAGGTTCAATTATAGTTCAATTATCCTTTAGATCCAAAGACTACTTCAAAGAGGCTCCATTTTGATGATTCATCAGTAGTTTAGGATGTCATAGAGACATATAGTTGTCACATGAATATTTTGTAGATATTTTGAGATGGCATGTGCCACATTTTATAAAACTTTATTCAAGTTATCATTTATGTCATATTTTTATATGGACATACATACTTGATAGACAATTTGATATATAGAATTTGAGCTTTGATTTAATTTGTTCCTCATGTGCACTAGATGTATGAAGCATGTTTATGAAATCATTATCTATTTTTTCTTATGTGAGTGTCATTGTTATTATGTTTCAATAATATTTGATGTGTTTGGATAATATTCTATGTAATGTCCCCTACTAGGAGGCTGTCAATTTCCAATTATTAGTTTTAAAGGTTGAAAAGGGAAGCAGTGATATAGATAGGTAAAATCACTTCTCCTTTTCATGAATTACACATTTTGGAAGGAAGATTCCCCTCTAGGTTCAAGAGGAGACACAAATGCTAAGTGGGACAATGATACTTCACTCAAATATGTGATTGATGAAAATGACAATGATGTTAAAATGTGATTAAAGTGATTAATAGACAAGTTATTGAAAATTTGAGAAAAATAGACTGATTCGAGCAAGCAGTGAGCATAAAAGTACATAAATGGAAACTAGAGCACATATTTGACCTGTGGATGAAATTTGAGCTTAAAATCTCAGGGACAGGACAAAACTCATCCTGTACCTGGGGACAAATTTCCAATGGCATTTTGTACCTGGCAAAATTAATTGAAATTTTCTAGGTCTTTATGAATGTTTATGATCTTCCTGATTCTGATCTAGTGGCTCCCTAACATGTTCTTGCATACAAAAAAATGGGGGAAAAGGTTGTATAAAGGGGTTTTCCTTGGTCTAACCTCTGAATAGGAATCAACCTTGAAAATGAAAAGAGATTGCATAAAGGAAAATGGTAGATTTACATTGTATAATCCCTCATGGATGGATGTAGAAATTTCTCATACCCATGAAGAAGCTTGAAATGTGCTTGAAATCCAAATATATTTGACCTTGGAATGTGATGTAGAATCAAATATTCCCTCACAAATGCATAGATATATGAATGCCACTCCTAGATCATAAATGTTGGTATGCTTTAAAATCGCTTATAATGAAGGAGAGTGGTGGGGAGGTTACGATAGACTAGCTAGTATATGCCTCTGATCCTCAACTAGGATCCTAGTGTTCTCCTGACACCTACTAAGGTCTATAGGATTTTTCTATCTTCAAGGATCCTCTAACCTAGCCTAACTTGACCACCAAGTATAGCTTCATCATCTTGCACCTTTCCAAGCACTACTTCCAAGCACCATCCCTTACATAGGCTTATAAGGGTCTTTTAAGGTTCAAACATCTTCCCAATCTCTGACAGAGAAATCAATGAGTTTCAGGGTGGTTTTATAACATGTTAAGTATCTCCAAGGTGATGGAAAAGATGGGTTGTTACCCGATTGTGTAGTTCCTTCACAAAATAGGGCTACTAGGAAGAGCCCAATTAGGCCTCTCTCCGGGTTTGTAGGACTTTTAGTCCTCTTTATGAATAGATTAAAAATTCTTGTTCTAAAAGAACTTCATTAAAAATTCCTATCCCTCAAATATTTTTGGGGTCTTGGGCCCCCATCTGTCCGTACAGTGCTTCCTCTAAGAATGAGGGTTTCTAGGGCTTTTTAGGCCTCTCAGGGTCACAGTGCTAAAAATTTTGCAACAGCACCACTCCTAAATTTCTTAGGCTCTCTCTTCTACAAAATTGAGCCTTAATTCATGTCACTTTCCTCCCTCCAAAGTGCTATTCTTGAAACCCACTCCTCTATCTTCTAGAGCTCTTCCTTTATTGACTGTTCCTAGCCGGACTTTGCTTAGCTCGCCTAGGGATTGCTCAAACAATTGTTTGCATCTGCTAAATTGGGCCCTGCTTGAACATATTTATAGGTTAGGGTATACACTACCTTATCCCAAAGAGCCATGGTGTTTCCACAGTGGGGATAGGAGCTACAGGCCCTACATCACAAACCCCTTCAAACTGGTCAGGGGACTGACAGAGTTACAAAACCAAAATATATACAAACAAATGTAATCAAACCTAGTCTAAATACTGAGAAATGAAGAAAAATGAAACTAAACACCGATACACAATATAAGATATCACTTGCAACTCATTAATTCAACACTTCATGCCATTAAACTGACTGTTACACACTATTTTCACATTCACAGTCTGGTTCCCCATACAATAGTCGTACACAATAGTTGTCCAGCCTTGAATTAGGGTTTCTCATGTCAAATATAATCTTCACCTCTGGATTAGAGCTTAGTGAGGGTTTCCAGCCACCTTGGTAAGGTTTAGCCCTTTAATAGGAAAAGTTGCTAAGCAACTTTGAAAAGTTGCTAGCAACTTTTAGAGCAATTTTTCTTGCTCGAGCAACTTTTTTCTCATCTAAACTCCTAAGACCATACTAAGGTATTTTACATGACTCTATTGTATAAAAACTCTCTTAATCCCTATTTTAAGATTTTGACAACTCTAGAATAGAAGTGACCTCAGGATGACAACCTGCCCTGAGTCACTATACAACAAAGTAAGAAGAACACACTACAAAACCAAGACCTCCACTAGGCCTTCACACACAAGTGAGCTTAAAAAATCTTATTCTACTTACAAGCTTCATTGAAGAAGTTCTTCTCACAACAAAATTGGATGGTGGGAGCCCTTAGAAGGGTGCTCCTGCACCAGAGAGAGAAGAAGAATGAAGGAAAAATATTCTTTCATGATTGAAAATTCCTCTACTTAGCCATCATGGGAGTGAAACTTTTACCAATTGGGTAATATTTATTTTTATTTCAATGGTCTTAAATAATTGGAGGCTTGGAGATCTTGATCTTGGATGCTTGCCTTCAAATCTTGAATCCAAATGCTCAATTTCTCTTGATTAGTTGAAAATATTGATAACTTGATTGCCAAAATGCTTGAGTATGGTTGTGATATGTAAAATGAGGAGAAATGAGTTCTTTTTATAGTTACTCCATAATTTTAGGATTCAAAAATGATGCATGTCGACTATAAAATCAAAACTTTTGCTAATACCCTGCTATCGGGCCATGGGCCAAATTAGGGCCCTAATTGCTTGGGGCAGGATACCATTGGTGTTCTATAACCTAGGAAATGGGCCATAATTTGGAGGGGATTTTGGGATAGATGAAAAGAACCTGGGGGAGAAAGGAAAAGTTTCTAGGATCAAGCATAATGGGCATTTACCTTGAAATCACCAAAATGGGGTCTAATAAGCCCTAGTTAAGTATCCAATTATGTGTACTAAATTTTTAGGATGATACATTTAGCCCCCACTTTAGAGGGATTATGAGACAAGATCGTGATCATAGTAAAGTAGATCAATGCATAAGAACAATATTATCAAGGTTAGGGAGAAAAAGAAACATCAAGCCCCCAAGTGACTTAAGTATTCATCAAATTCAAAACCAAGATAAAAGAGGCATCACTCAAAGAGAGAAGAAAGGGAGAGAGGCATGAGCACTATATTAGTAAGGTATTGTCTTACTATGGATCACACAAAGAGATAGCACTGCAAAAGATGGCATTGAAGGTCTAGCAAGCTATGTTATGCTAGTCAACCTATCAAAGAGGATCAATCCTTAAGGACAACATTGTCTCCATTAAGGGATCCAATAAGGATGATTAGGCCTAAGGAAATAATTGTCTCCATAGGGATTAAGAAAGCAAGATCATTCCTTAAAGAAAGAATTTTCTCCATTAAGGGATCTAAAAGAAGGATGACCATTTCTTAAGGAAATAATTATCTCCATTAACAGATCTAGTGAAAAGATGAAAAAAATGAAAGCATTATCTCCTTGACCATTTGCAAGAGAGATTGCATTGAAAAATTGTGTATGTGTGTGCAAAATGTGAAACAAGGAGCGGATTTTATGCCTCCACATTAAATTGATTGCAAATGCCTTAACAGGAGCAATTTCTTTAACAGAGAATACATGCGTGACCCAAAAAGAGATGTTTCCACTATGAGATGCCCCCAAGAAAGGAAAAATAAAGGGAAATGAACACATGACAAAGAGAGAGCACGGAAGGGATCTACTAACTTTGGGGTCAATATAATCATATGATAATACATGAGATATTACATCAAAATGAAATGTCATTATTCCCCAAAGGAAGCAAAACTACAAACACAATGAAATAATGTCATGTAAGAGTTACCAAGAAGAGTATTTTTGGGCCGACATCACGAAGACTAAAAATAATAGGTAGCTACCACTTTGCATCATCCCCAATTAGACAACACAAAGGTACATTTATGAATAGTGGCACATGCATAACATAAAATATAATAACATATAGAAGTGAGATACAAATAGAGGAATTCCATGAGAGATCAATCCCTTTATCACCTTGTGCCAATGGAGCAACAAGGATCATCTAAAGAAATCTAAAAAAGACATATATCAAGTAGTACATCACGGGAGAAGCACATTCCAACAATAAAACACAAAAAATCCACTGCACAAGTGGAACTAGTCAAGAATATCACTTGTCCCTATCTCGGTGATGGGTACCATGAATTACATCTTTAATTGTTTGATTATACTTAAAAAACTTGTTATACTTTGATAATTAACGAGCCTAGAGGTGATCTATATAATTATATATCTCCTATTTTTATATTTTTCTGAACTAGTTATGGATCTATATTCAAATTGAATTACTATGATAAATGCATGTCTTTTGTTTTAAATTAATGAGAAATACTATTTATCTCTCATTATTATCTTATATTATTATTTGCAATTGTGAGTTATGTTCCATATTTTGAAAAGCAATTTTGTGCGTTGGAAATGATCATCTCAGTCGACTGTCATTTTGAGCTCTTGATGGATCTATTTTTTGAGGCTATTTATGATTTTGTCAGCTCTATTAACACATGGTGGAATTCTGAGTTCCATTTAAGTTATTTTATTTTGTTTTCCATAGAACGTTTAGTTATGTTTAGTTATTCCCGTAGTCATTACCCTTCTAGGCGGGTAACATCGTAGTGTCAAATTTGAATAAGAAGATATGTATATATATCCCTCTATAGTTAGTTGTAAGATAATATTTTAGGAGAAAGTTTTATTATTTTTCCTACAAATAGTTCTGGATTGTAAAAAACCCTATTTTTAGTCCTTACAAGGGCCAATTGAATGCAAATTTCAAGTTTATCTTATTCTATGTTTGAAGATCCCACCAGAGGAAGAGTAGGGCCCGCTCAATCGAAGGGCAGTGATCTTGTTGTCAATTCATTTCAGTATTTCATTTAATGTTAGATAGATTTACCAGTTCATTTTATGTTTAAGTGGTTTGAATCGTAATTTGGTTAACTGCATGTAATTAGATGTTGTTTTAAGATTGATGTCATTTCAAATTGAGTTTATAAATGCAAATAGATAGATATTTTAGTTTACTTTACAAAGTAGTTAATGTTTACAACTCAATAGATCATAATGATGATATCAGTCATATTAGAAAGAAGTTTGTTTGGAATGGAATGTGGAATTTAGGATGAAATTTGGTAGTTAATCTTTTAAATTATCTGAAAGTATAAAATAGATTTCTTTCCAAGTAACTTTAAGTAGTTTGGATTTTCAGCACGTTAAGTACTTCATTTCTGTTAATAGTTTAGCTATTTCCTTTGAATGTTAGAATTCCACAATAAATTTTCATTAATTTATATTTGATATAATCTTTAATTGAATCATTTCTAATCCAGAGAAACAATAGAAAGTAAATTTCATAAGAATTTGAGTTAGATTTAGTTTAGATCACATTTAGATCTCTAGAATCTTCACCTTACCATCCACAATCTAATGGCTAGGTCGAAGTTACTAATAGAGAGTTGGAAAATTTTGTGACAAAAACTATGTCACTAAGAAGAACAAACTGGGAAAAAAGGTTGAATGAAGCAGTGGGAATATAACACAACCTGGAAGACAACTACTAGGTTCTCTGCATATGAGTTAGTATATGGGAAAACACTAGTAATGCCTATTGAATTTGAGTTAGAAACATTAAGAACAACATCATAAGTAGGTAAAAACCTTTCAAAGGTGGATAAGGTAACAATTTAGAATTTGAATCGACTAGATGAAGCTTTGCATCATACAAAGATGATTCAGAAATAAAGGAAATCTTGGCATGATAAACATATTGTGAGAATACAATTTAGAAAAGGAGATTGGGTGTTATTGTTTGACTCTATATTTCAATAATTTAAAGGGAAATTTCATCAAGATGGTTGGGACCTTATGAGATTGATCAAGTTTTTGACAATGAATTTGTTTAGTTGATACCAATTGATGTAGAAAATAAGACTATGTTGGTTAATGGAAATTGATGCAGACAAGATGGTTGGGACCTTATGAGATTGATCAAGTTTTTTGCAATGAATTTTTTTAGTTGATACCAATTGACAACTCAACCCCGCCAAGATAATGTCTCACTAACAATTTTATCTAGCTATGCTTCTCTTTTCTTCAATTTATCATGAAATAATCCAATTTTCTCCAAGTGTCTTCCAGTTCTATCTCTTTTCTATATTTAAGCATAGCCTCCCAAATCTATTTTTGTTCCTCCTTTAATATCCTTTCAATTTTCTCTAGTTTTTCTTCTTCTTCCTATATGGGTTCCTTGCCTTATCTTCTAAAAATGTGTCTAATGGTTCTATTTGTAGAGAGTTCTATGGAGGAGGTGAGGGTGCAGAATGTGAAGGGCTTGGTTCACAAATAACAATATCTACCTCAAATTCTTTTTTGACCTCTTCCTTGTCAGAAGGACTAGTTTTTGGAATATCAATTATAGAAGAATTATGTGGTGATGGAGAAATTTTAGGAGGAGATTCATCCTTCTCTTCTTCCAGGAATGCTTCTTCAAGAGCTACATTTTCATACTCTTCATTTAGAGGCTCTACATCCTTAGGTTATGCCTTCTAAAATTCTTGGTGGGGTTGAGTTGTTTGAGTCATATAAGGCTAAATGAAATCAAGGTCAATAGACTCTCAAGGTATGGAAGGCTAATAGAGACTATGATTAATAGTCATAATTCCTCCATTATGGGGATATTTCAAATACTTGTGGATAGGAGAGGTTATAAATTTCATGGACGTAAGCCAAGGAAGACCAAGTTTTACTTGAAATTGATCAAAATTTGGGATGAAAATGAAGGTGACATCTAAATTTTTACCACCAACTTCTACAGGAAGAGTGATATAACCATGGGTTGGATAAAGGAAATCATTGCAAGTTTGGATGATAACATCATATTTGTAATAAAAATCACGTTGCAATCATATATTGAAAATATTTTATTTAGTTATAACATTCACCATGCATGTAGGGTCAATAAGTACACCATGAGAATAAATATCATTAACCTTTGCAGTGATGTAAAGAGGACCATCGGGTGCTTAAATTGTCTCTAGGTTCAAAGGTAATGCAAAGCTTGGGTTTGGGTTTTAATTTAGGCTTGATTTGATTGATGAGATTGATAACATTATTGGATTCAACACACTTGTCATCATAGTAAAAAGCATGCGTAGAAGAAGAAGGCAAAGATTGGGTAGACTCAACATTATTGGTCGAATGAGATGGCAAGGGATTGATATAGATTTGCAAATTTTGGTTGGGAGGTGCCACACTTTTTTTCCTTGATCATTAACACCCTCAACAACTATAGTATTATCTAGAATCAATGAGGTTTTGAATAACAAATTTCAAACATAAACATTTCTCAGTATCATGACCAGGTTGACGATGATATTGAAAAAAAGCTTTGTGATCAAAGTGTTTGGACAAAGGTTTAGATGTGTCAATTGGCTTAATAGGAGGAAGATTTAATACTTTAGCATTAATTAATTTCAACATCACATTATGCAAATATTCAAAAATCTGAATAAAATTATGATAAGGTTTAAAAAAGATGACAAAAGAGCCACACCTTTTGATGTTGTTTCCACTTTCTCATCAACACTATTGGATGAGTTACTAATTTTGATGAAGTTATTTGGTTTCTAAAATTTTTTATAGGATGTGGCATCACTCTTATCAACTAGAGCCATTGGAGTAGTGCTCTCAAACTGACTCACTTGAAGCTAAAAAATATGAAGCATTGTAAATAATTGAGTAAAAGAAGATTTAGAAAGAGGAATTTTATCTCTAATGTCCTTTTGTAAATTAGAAATAAAAATATGTTGCACATCAATATCAGGCACAGGGTAAGAAATTTGAGCATGAAAATTCTTAAATCTACCAATGAAATCAATCACTTTTTCTTTAACACCTTGATTATAATGCATTAAATCGGTCAACGAGGTCTTAGGATCAATATTGTTTTGAAATTGTTGGATGGAAGTATTAGCAAGATTTTGAAAGGAGTCAATAGAATATTGAGGTAGATAAAAATACCAATGTAAGGCCTTATCTTGAAAGGTTCTAGTTAACAAATTAGTCATGAACTTATGATCTTGAGAGAAATCACTAGACAAGGTTTGAAAAGTTTTGATGTGGGTCAAAGGATCACCTTTACCATTATAAGTCTCAAGGTTAGGAATATCCATGTATTGAGGAATAAAAACATAGATAATATCCAAAAGGACTATAAATGTCATAAGTAGGGATGTTGAGCTTGGATTGGGTCATGGATGCAATTTTTTGTTGCAAGGAAGACATGGTTTGATCCAAGCTATTAATAGTAGAATCAGTAGAAAGAGTGGTAGGAGATATGTTTGAAATGTTAGAAGCATTATGAGAAATGGAAGGAATGATGGAGTATGAAAAAGGGACACTATTGTATATAGGCATTGAGGGTGGTAAAGAAACACATTGAACATTTGAAGGAATGGTTGAAACTATAGGACTAGGAATGCTAACATGTGTAGGGTTGATATTTTAAATGGAAGTTTTTATGATCGGTGGAGCATAGGTGGATACACTAGGAATTAAGGTAGAGATAGGCATGGAGGTATCAACACTAGTAGTTGGTAGAATGAAACCTAGCTCTTGGGAACAATCTCTGTTAGAATTCATACAACTATGTCACCAAGATCTACTACATGTAAAAACTTGTCACAAAAGAAAAGAATGGAGGAACAACTCATAATGGTCTGAAAGATGAAATATTAATTCAGAGAGGGAATCATAATTACAAAGAGATCAATCCTTGTAAAGGAGATCGAAAATCCCTAAAAGGGGGAAACCTAGGTTGCATCAATAATTAATAAAAGAATTAATTATGATATGCCTAAATTTTAGCTTAAGTGAACTAGAGATACAAAGTGACTTAATAATTAAATCAATAATGATTTAATTAATAAGTGAAAATACCTTTTTAGTCTAACACCCCCCCTTAAGATAAACTTAGGGAGAAGCTAAAAACCTAGAAACAACTATTGAAAGTAGGAAATGGGTCCCAGCAACATGGCCTAATCAGCTACCCAAGTATAAAAAATCTTTGTAAAGAGGAGGAAAGGAGAAAACCCAGTGGGAAAAAACCCTCTCCAAAAAGAGATGAAGCCTAGTGAAGGACTTAAGAAGCCTCCAAACTAGAGAAAGTCCTATAAAATAGGAACAAAGATTAGGTAGAAAAGACTGTAATCTGCATGAGTTCCCTCAAATGACACTACTCAAATCAGGATGGCAAGCATAGACAAACATCGAAACTCAAAGATACAAATGAAAAAAACACCAAAGTCTAAAGATCTTATCAAAAGAAGAACATGAAGAACACCATTGAAGCATGAAGCTAAAAAAATTATCAAAAAATAACTGTTGGAACCTCCACTGAAATAGAATTTGATCAGGTAGAGAAGACTGTAATCTATATGAGTGCCCTCAAATGACACTGCTCAAATCAAGATGGAAAACAATGGCAAACATCTAAACTTGAAGATACAAATGGAAAAAAACACCAAAGCCTGAAGATTTGATCAAAAGATGGAAGGATGCCTCCATAATAGGAATGAAAGAGTGTCCATATGGTAAATGATTCCTCTCACCAAAATGCATAGGTACTCAACCACTACATATGCTTAGTACATAGGAACAAATATTTTATACATAGCTCACTCCTTCAAACCAAGAAAGCATTAGAACCAACAAGAAATACCACCCCCCCCCCATAATGTTGAGCATGGAGAGGTATGACAGGTAGACTGAAAGAGGTTGCCAAGAATAATTGCATGTCGAAGAAAGTACAAACATGTATAAAGGATGGTGTCATGGATGATCAATCTCTTGACACACATAATGAGTCTAATTTCATGGAAGGAACACTCACTTGAAAAAGGTATATCAAACCCCCCATGGCACTTTATTATGTAGTGCAAGTACAAACAAGCACAAAATGTGGAAGATCCTAAGCATGCAACAAATCGCCCTTTATCTCAATGCATTTGCAAAAAAGAAATGGTATAGAAATAAATATCTACAATGCTCAAAAATGAAAAAAAAATTGTATGAACATGAGTAACAGCTAAAAAGGAGTCATCCCATGCAAGGAAAATGATCCCAGGACCTGAAACAACCAAGATATTCACTAGATCACAAAAAAAAAAACCTAAATAAAGTGTACCTAAAGCAGATTCTAGTGATGGGATCCATACAAGAAGAAAAATAATAGAACCAGCAACATGAGGAATTCATTCAAAATAGAGTTCGAAGGAGCAAGATATGGTTGCTGGAGTGCAAAAATGAACCCTAAATTTGACTGGAAAAAAACCATGCAAGATGACAAAATCATAAAGCAAAACTAGAAATTTTGATCGAGCTTGGAACCAAATTTCCAGTGATATCTTGTTTGGCCATAAATGCCTTTGTTTTCTCAAGTTATGAACAAAAAATGGATAGTACTGCTAGAAAGAAAAAAAAGAGAGCATGGTGGCTCTGCAGTGGCTCCCTAAGCAGCGGTGGTGCGGCAGCGATGAACTTTGGTGTTAGTGGTGCATCCGGGTGGTGGGCGGCCCTGGCTGGTGGTGAAGGGGTGGTGCCACTCACTAGTGGCTGCTTGGCGATGCCTCAATTTTGTCAAAAAAATTATTTTTTCTTGATTTGTGTGCCAGGGCCTATATAGGCAAAAAGAATCACCTCAAAAGTCAATAGTGTCCAAATTGGACGTCTCTTATATGGAAATAGGGTTTTTTGGGCCTTTTGAGCACAATCGTGAGGTCGGTTTGTGCCCAAAGTGCTCCGAAAAAAAATCCTCCCCCCCAAATCAACACAAAAAACTCTAAAAATTTGAAACCCTCAGCGCTCCAAAAAATTTTCAAAAAACTCAAGAACGGGTTGCAACAGCAAGGTTCTGATACCATGTTATAATTCATATACTTTTTTCACCAAGATCCATTGCATGAAAAAAACCTATCACAAAAGCAAATAATGGAGACACAACTCATAATGATCTGAAAGATAAAATGTTCATTCAGAGAGGGAATCATAATTACAAAGAGATCAATCCTTATAAAGGAGATCGAAAATCCCTAAAAGGGAGAAACCTAGGTTGCATCAATAATTAGTAAAAGAATTAATTATGATATGCCTAAATTTTAGCTTAAGTGAACTAGACATAAAAAGTGACTTAATAATTAAATCAATAATGATTTAATTAATAATTGAAAATAGTTTTTTATTCTAACAATCTCTAATAGGCTTGACATTGTTATCAATGAGATGAGAGATAGTACGCAAGATATTAACACCATGTTCATCATTATGAATTATCTTCCTCAAATCCTATACAATAGATATGGCCTCAAGATTAGATTTTTTTTGTCCTGACTATTGCTCAAAATTTTTATGTTTTTGAACTTGCATAGGAGGGACTCTTAAGGCCTCATCTTCATCATGAGAAGAGTGGGATGAGTTTGTTCTAAATAATAATTCTACGGCTTCTCCTAATTGGAATTATATAAGTAGCACTCAAGGTAATGAAAGTCATGCACAAGGAAATGAAAGAAAGGATAGATCAATGTAATTACAAGATTTGAAAGAAATGTGTAATTCAACTAAGAAAATAACTTTTTTTTTTATGAAAAGCACATCTAAATATAAAATTTTAAATATCTAATGTAGAGCATGCAAACTAGATCATGTAAAGATCTAAATACCAATATCAAAAGTATGTAATAAGAGTCAGGTTCACCAAAAATGTATAGGGTGAAAAGGAAAGTGATGACATAGATAGGTAAAAATCACTTATCCTTTTCACAAATCACACATTTTAGAAGGAAGATGCCCCACTAAGTTCAAGAGGAGACTCAAACACTGAGTGGGGCAATGATCCTTTGATAAAATATGTGATTGATGAAAATTATAATGATGTTCAAATGTGATTAAAGTGATTAATAGGCAAGTTACTAAAAATTTTGAGAAAAACATACTAATTTGGGTAGAAAGTGAGTAAAAATTATAGAAACGAAAACTAGGGCATAGATATGACCCGTGGGTGAAATTTGAGTTAAAAATTTAGGGGAAAGGCCAAAAATAATCCTAATATACCTAGGGACATATCACCAATGGTGTTCTATACCTAGAAAAACTAACTAAAATGTTTTGAGTCTTTCCGACTGTGTCTGATCTTTCGATTATGATCCATTGGCTCCACAACCTATTCTTGCATACATAAAAATGGGGGAAAGGTTGTATAAATGAGTTTTCCTTGGTTAACCCCCTATTTAGGAATCAATCTTGAAAATGAAAAGAGATTTCATAAAGGAAAGTATGTAAAAAAGAAAATGGGAGATTTACCTTGTATAAACCCTCATAGACGGATGTAGAAATCGCTCCTGCCCATGAAGATGCTTGAAATGTGCTTGAAATCAAAATATTTGACCTTTTTGTGTGATGTTTAATCAATAATTCCCTCACAAATTCATAGATCTATGAATTCAACTCCTAGATCTTGAATGTTGGTATCCTTGAGAATCGCTTGCAATGAAGGAGAGAAGAGATTGATGGAAAGATCATCTTTCTTGATTGATAATTCCTCTAATTTTCCATCATGGGAGAGAAACTTGAATCATTTGGATAATATTTCCTTTGACTTGAATGATCTTGAATAATTGAATACTTGGAGATCTTGATCTTGGATACTTTCCTTCAAAGCTTGAATCCAAATGCTTAATTTCTCTTGATTGCTTGAAAATATTGATAAATTGATTGCCAAAATGCTTGATTATGGTTTTTATTTGCAAAATTAGGAGAGATCGTGTATTTTTTTACTTACTTCATCATTTCAAGATTCAAAAATAATCCAGGTCAACCACAAAATCAAAACTCCCGCTAATAACATGATATCGAGCCCTAGGCCAATCTAGGGCACCAATTGCTTGGGACATGATGCCATTGGCATTCTATCCCAAGAATAGGATATCATTTGCATTATGTACCCTAGTAAATGGGTCATAATTTGGAGGGGATACTAAGATAGATGAAAATAGGCGGGGGGAGAAAGGACATGTTGCTAGGATCAAGCATAACGTGCACTCAGATCTCAAAATCACCAAAATAGGGTCTAATAGGTCATTGTAAAGTATCCAATTATAGGTTCTAACTTTTAGTAAAATACATTAGCATACATCACTATATATGTAAATTGGATTGAATTAAGAAATAATGAATGATTCATAATACATTTGGAAGTTAACATACTTAAGCCCCAAATCCTTAGGTCTCTCCAAAACTCAACCCTAAGAAGGATGGGGATTTACTTGTGTATAGAATAAAATGGTGAGAAATGATAGGATTTAGATCACTCACCAAGATATTACATACATTTTAATACAAACCCACCCTTAATAAAAATTTGATTAGTACAACGAAAATGAGGAAGGGTGCTAATGCAAGAACTATGATAAAGGGGGTTTTGGATTCGTAAGAAGATAAATGTGATATGAAAAATTATAAATGATAGATATTATCTAATAAAGTAAGTGAAAAGTAAAATAAAGGAGAATAAGTGCACTTGTAAACAAGATGGGGAAGGTGTTAGAATAATTGAGAGGGGGGGTGAATCAGTGGCCTCAAAAATTAATCCAATAATTCAATCCAAAACTTTATACCACAAATATAAAACCTCTAGTAATCTTCATTCCTACAAGATGTATGCCTTGTGTGAATATAACATGTATATACTACTCGGTGTTTATACTTTTTATCCTTTCCTTAAGCTTTACCGAATAGCAGTCTATATTTTCTTAACCTTTACCAAAATACAATAAATAACTTAGTGTTTACCGATCAATCTTGTTTTAGTAATGTGTAAAGCAAAACATCAAATCATTGAACCATATACACATTTGACACATGGATTTTTAACATGGAAACCCTTTTAGGGGAAAAACTACTTGGGACCGGTAACCCAAAATTTTCACTCTTCTAAAGTGAGCTCAGTGAAGAGGCAACCCTGTTAAAGGTTACAAACACATTGTTAAGTGCGACCTTGTTAGAGGATTTATCACTAACATTTTATCACTTGACCTAGCATTCACTATGTTGTCAACATGAAAACCTTTTGATACTCCTTGGGATGTATCTCAATATATAAAGGATGGTTAAATCCTACTCTGTTAAGAGATTTTCTAAATCAATGGTTAAACTAAAATAGTATATGATTTGTTCATAAATACAACTTAATCTTGTAGATGTTCAGCTCTATTGTAAGCTCATAATACCTCTCTGGTCAATGTTCTCTTCAATTCCTTTGCTCCACTTCTTTCTGCTTGGTGATTAATGTTGTTTCTTATTTGTTGCTCAGTGTCTGCAGAATTCTTAGCTTTGTTCTTCAGCTTATATGATTAGATCTGTATGAAGACTTCTATCTTCACCAAAATTCTCTTAAACATTCCACATTTTTCATTATGAATTACTTTTCTCTTTATATAAATATGATTTCATCATTTCTTGTCCTTCTTGTTTTCTTAGTTGATCACTTCTTGATCTGTAAAGCTCGCCATGCTTGCTTTAGTTTTATTCTACAAATCTCTCCTTGTTTTGTGGAATAAAATATGCTTTAAATCTCCTTCTTATCTTTAGATTTTAACTGATCAATTAAAACAAAGTAATCAAACAATTAACTCTAAATATAGCTCCTGCCAGCTAAGTTGTTTTTCGTATCCTAACTTTAGTTCTCGTCGGTCAACACTTCAGTTGTACTCGGTGACTACAGCAGATAGCTTGGGCATAAACTTTAGTTTTTTTCGGTGACAACTATAGTTAGCTCGGTAATGCTTTCTTGGGTATCACTTACTTGGGTAACACTGTCCGTCGGGGTTTACTGTCACTCAGTGTACATGATTACCAAAGACAAATATTTTGTCTTTTCAGATCTTTAAGTGTTGTGACAATATGTGTATGAGAAATCATACCATATCAAGTTGACATCAATGACAATATAATACATTAACTGATTTAATGTCTTGCATTTAGTTTCTACATCTCGGTGATCATCAACTTTTTCATCTTCAAACATTCAATCAGTTATAGTTCATCAATCTCTCCCTTTGGCATTTATGGAAACATACCACATACTACTAATACAATATGAAATATATCAGTTGTAGTTCATCAATCTCTACCAAAATTATTTTTCTATAACCAATACAAATGTCTGACTCTTGGTAAGCTCTTCTAGCTTAAATTTGATTCTTGCAGAGTACTCCCTTCATTCTTTATTCCCTTCACTGGATAGATGTATAAAATTTTGATTTTGTCTCTCCCTTTGTTGTATAATCTCTTCTCCCTTTTCTGGATAGATATGCAATGTTAAATTTTTCAATTTTCTCCCTTAGATGGATGTTTCTTTGAATCTTTCTCTGATGTTTTCTCTCCCTTTGACTGTTCCTATCCTTGATGGATAGTTCTTTTCTCTCTTTTTGGATGATTATGATAGATATTTCATATCTCTTTTCCCTTTGAAATCAATATATTTCGTTGAATACTTCTCTCCATATTCATTAAGTACATCTCTCCCTTTGACAGCAATGCCTAACTATATCCTTTTTTTTTTAATATATTCCTTGAATTTCCTCTTCATCAGCAATTTAGCTTTGTAGTAGCCAACAATTTCTCTTGTGTTTGGTGCAGATAAGTACCTTGTTGTGTACTGATATATCTTTGCAGCCCATCTCTTTTCTTGCATCAACATGAACGATCTTCTAATAATGTGTAGGCTGATGTAGCCTCCTAGTCATCTTAGTGACCAATAGACAAGGGTCGTACCCCTAGTCACTTTCTCAGGTACTCAAATGTATCTTTTTGCAATGGCTTTGTGAATATGTCTACTAATTGTTCCTTGGATTGAACATATTCCAGTATCACCTCTTTCTCTTGCACTTGTTCTCTTAAGTAATGATATTTGAGAGCAATATGCTTTGTCTTAGCATGCATAAAAGGGTTCTTTGAAATTTTTATTGCACTTGGATTATCACAATAGATAATTATTGGTTCAATAATTTTCATATTCATACCTTCTAGTAATTGTTTGATCCGTGCAATGTTAGAGCAATTTGCAGCAGCAGCCACATATTTTGCTTCTACGATAGATTGTGAGATGCACCCTTGCTTCTTACTTATCCATGTGACAAGTATATCACCCATAGAGAATGCTCCTCATGTTATTCTCTTTCTTTCATCTATGTTTCCAGCCCAATCAACATCTATATAGACTTGAAGCTCAAATTTTCCTTCTCTTTTATGCCATAGACCATAGTCTTCGGTATTCTTTAGATATCTCAGAATTCTTTTGACAGCAGTCATGTGTGATTGCTTGGGATTAGCAGAGAATCTTGCAACTATTCCAACTGCATGTGGTATATCTGGTCTAGTATGTATAACATACATGAGTTTTCCAATCATAGATCTATATAGGGTTTGATTTACCTTGGTTGACTTGTCTTCCTTTGTTAGCTTGCATCCGGTTTCCATAGGTGTTCCAAATGGTTTGGAGTCCTCCATTTTGAATATCTTCATAACTTCCTTGATGTATTTGGATTGTGTGATGTATATGTCGGCATCCTATTGAAGAATTTGTAGACCAAGAAAGAACTTGATCTCCCCAAACATTGACATCTCAAACTCTTTGCTCATTTCATCAACAAATGATTTGCATAACATATCATTACCTCCAAATATGATATCATCAACAAATATTTCAACAATCAGAATGTTAGCATCAGTATCTTCTTTTAAATATAGATTATTGTTATCACTTGTTCTTACAAATCCAATACTTATGAGATAGGAGTGAAGTCTTTCATACCATGCTCTCGATGCTTGTTTTAATCCACACAAATCTTTGTGTAGTCTACAAACCATGTTTCTCTTGTTAGGATCAAAAAACCCTTCTGGTTGTTCAATGTATACCTCTTCTTCTAGTATTCCATTTAGGAATGCAGATTTGACATCCATTTGGTATAACTTGAATCCTTTGAATATAGCATAAGCAGTAGAATTATTACTCCTTCTAGTCTAGCAACGGGTGCAAAGGTTTCTCCAAAGTCAATACCTTCTTCTTGTGCATACCTTTGCATACTAATCTTGCTTTGTTCCTTGTGACTTCTCCATTCTCATTCAGCTTGTTTCTGAATATCCATTTGGTACCAATGACATTCTTATCATCCGGTCTAGGTACTAATGTCCATGTTCTGTTCTTCTCAATATTCTCTATCTCTTCATTCATATCACTAACTCATTATTGATTCTCAAGGGCAATATTGACAAATTTAGGCTCAAAGTCACAAATTAAACATCTAGTGTTCAGAGAAATACTTCTTGTTCTCATTCCAGCCTTTTTGTCTCCTATGATCTGGTTCTGTGGATGGTGTCTTTAGACATACTTGGAAAGTATTTCTTCATCATTTTGACCTTCATTCTAATCTTCATTGCTTGGTACATCATTTTGAGCAATTTTCTAATTTTTGATGTTTGTAGCCTGATGCTCAGGTGCATTGTTCTGTCACTCAGGAGTGATACACTTTTTCTCAGGAAAAGTGTCAGGTTCTTCACTATAGACAAACTTGTTGTAGTCTTTTGGTTCCTTCCTTCTTTCCTCATCATTTTTCTCATCAAATTCATCTACTTTGACATTTGCACTTTCAATGGTTTTGTTAGAGGATTTGTTAAGACATTTATAAGCCTTGATTTTGGTAGAATAACCTATAAATATTCCTTCTTCACCTTTGGAGTCAAGATTTACATTTCTATCATCTTTCAAAATATAACATTGACTTCCAAAAATTATGAAGTAACTTACATTGGGTGTGTATCCATACCATAGCTCATAAGGTGTCTTATTGGTGTCTTTCTTCAATTGATCTCGGTTTAATGTGTAGATAGAAATACCAATAGCTTCTCTCTGGAATGTTTGTGTGATGCCTTTCTCAATCATTAGTGTTCTGGCACAATCAACAATTGATTTGTTCCTTCTCTCAACAATACCATTTTGGTGTGGTGTTCTCGGTACAGAAACTTGTCTTTGAATTCCATGCTCATTACAAAAGTTAGTGAATTCATCAAAAATAAATTATCCTCCTCTATCTGATCTTAGACATTTTAGTTCATTTCCACTTTGTTTTCCCACTATAGCTTTATACCATTTAAACATCTTGAATGCTTCTGATTTCTCTTTTAAGAACATAACAGTCATCATTCTAGAATAATCATCTACAAATAGAATGAAGTATCTATGACCATAGTAGCTCTTTTTCCTCATTGGTCCACATAGGTCAGTATGGAATAGCTCTAGAATAGCATTAGATGTGTAGGTTTTTCTCTTGAAACTAGACTTTGTCATTTTACCTTTTTGACAATTCTTACACATGACATGGTCAGGCTTTGACATGCTCGGTAAACCTCTTACTTTCCTTTTATTTCTTATCCTAACCATGTTGTCAAAATTTGCATGACATAACCTTTTATGCCACAACCATATGTCTTCATTTCTAGCCATTAAAAAAGTGGTATTAATATCATCAAAATAGAATAGGTTACCTTTTTTCTGTTCACTAGTACCGATCAACCTTCATGATTAATTAAAGAGCTTTGCCTTTTTTTTCTCAAATGGAACTTGGTGACCTATTTTATTTAGTTTTGAAACACTCATTAGATTATAGTTAAGTCCTTTCACCCAATATGCATTTTCACATCTGATCAGATTATTCAACATGATTGTTCCTTTACCTTCAATCAGACAAGGTGAGTCATTACCCATTCTTAATGATCCACCATTATAATATTCAAAAGTTTCAAACTTTTCTTTATCTCCAATCATGTGGTGAGTGCAATCACTATCAATAATCTAGACATCATTTTTACTAACCGTAGATATGAGTGCAGTCTCAACATACCTTTCTTCTTCGTCTGAATTATCCTTCATAGCAACAAATACCACCTTAATATATTCATCATATTTGGTGTCAGTATTTTTTAGCTTTGTTCTCGGCCAGGTAACAAGCCTTCTTTCCTTTGTCCTTGTAGTCTTGGTTATCTCTTCTATCACATTTTTGGTTTCTTCGGTAATCTCTATCATCACCTCTGTCAAAATTCTTTTCATATAATTTGTCATTGTTTCTGTCTTCTTTTCTTTTGTTAGGACATCTAGCAGCAAAGTGTCCAATCTCTTTACAATTAAAGCATACCAATGGTAATTTACCTTTGTATCTACCTTTGCCTCTCTCCAATCTTCTAGACATTAGTGCTTCAATCTCACCAAGTTCTTGGTCATCACTATCACTTTCACTATCATTTCTTATAGTGTGTTTATGACTTGATTTACTTATTTTCAAAGAAAATTTGAATGCAAACTCAGTAGTTGGTAAGACAGTGTTGTCAAATTTATTCATCTCAAATGAAATAAGTCTACCAATCAAACTATCTAGAGTAACATTGTTATTTCTACTGCTCTCATTTCTTGTATAGCAGATACTCTAATAGCATAAATAGTCAGTAAGGTTATGAGAATTTTATTTACCATTATTTCTTCTTCAAGTACACCTCCTACTCCTTGGATAGCATTAACAACCTTTTTGATTCTACTACTGTACTGAGTGATGTTTTCTCCTTCTTTAATTCTTAGGTCATCAAACCTTCCTCTTAGGATTTATGCCTTAGCTCTTAGCACATTTTTATCTCCTTCATGTACTAGCTTGAGTTTCTCCCACATTTTCTTTGTAGTGGTGCATGATTTGACATCTTCAAATTCAGCATCGGAGAGTGAGGAAGAAAGTTCTATCATTGTAGAATTGTGTTCATGCTTTTCTCTCAATTGATCAACTATCAAAGGTCCAGTAGGTAGAAAAAATTCAGTATCCAAGTACTGTGTGACATCATTTCCAATACCTGATAGGTGGAGTTTTATCATGTTTTTCTATGATACAAAGTTTTCCTTGTTCAACTTAGGCACATCCCTTTTTCTCATCTTGTGATCTTTAGCTTGAGTCTTAAAACTCCCTTTCTAAGCACACAAGCTCTGATACCAATTGTTAGAATAACTAAGAGGGGGAGGTGAATTAGTGGCCTCAAAAATCAATCCAATAATTCAATCAAAAAATTTATAACACAAATATAAAACCTCTAGTCATCTTCAATCCTAAAAGATGTATGCCTTGTGTGAATCTAACA
Organism: Thuja plicata; assembly: GCA_018584345.1. Lineage (NCBI taxonomy): Eukaryota > Viridiplantae > Streptophyta > Pinopsida > Cupressales > Cupressaceae > Thuja > Thuja plicata. The sequence continues at coordinate 2,447,219 of MU225826.1, read as the reverse complement.
TGTATATACTACTTGGTGTTTATACTTTTTATCCTTTCCTTAATATTTATCGAATAGCAGTCTATCTTTTCTTAACCTTTACCAAAAGATAGTAAATAACTTAGTGTTTACCAATCAATCCTATTTTAGTAATGTGTATAGAAAAATATCAAATCAATGAACCATATACACATTTGACACATGTATTTTTAACGTGGAAACCCTGTTAGGGGAAAACCCACTTGGGACCGGTAACCCAAAATGTTCACTCTTCTGAAGTGAGCTCGATGAAAATCCAACCCTATTAAAGGTTACAAACACACTATTAAGTGTGACCTTGTTAGAGTATTTATCACTAAAATTTTATCACTTGACCTAGCATTCACTATGTTTTCAACATGAAAACCTTTTGATACTCCTTGGGATGTATCTCAATATATAAAGGATGGTTAAATCCTACTATGTTAAGAGATTTTTTGAATCAATGGTTAAACTAAAATAGTATATGATCTATTCATAAATACAACTTAATCTTGCAGATGTTCAGATCTATTGTAAGATCGTAATACCTCTCTGATCAATTTTCTCTTCAATTCCTTTGCTCCACTTCTTTCTTCTTGGTGAATGTTATTTCTTCTTTGTTTCTCGGTGTCTGCAGAATTCTTAGCTCTATTCTTTAGCTTGTATGATCATATATGTATGAAGACTTCTATCTTCACCAAAATTCTCTTCAGCATTCCATATTTTTCATTATGAATTACTTGTCTTTTTATATAAACATGATTTCACCATTTCTTGTCCTTCTTGTTTTCTTCGTTGATCACTTCTTGATCTGTATAGCTCGCCATGCTTGCTTTAGTTTTATTCCGCAAATCTCTCCTTGTTTTATGGAATAAAACATGCTTTAAACCTCCTTCTTATCTTTATCTTTTAAATGATTGATGAAAAAAAAGTAATCAAACAGTTAACTCTAAATATAACTCCTGCCAGCTAAGTTGTTTTGTCATATCCTAACTTCAGTTCCCATCGGTCAACACTTCAGTTGTGCTCAGTGACTACTACAAATAGCTCAAGAATCAACTTCAATTTTGTTTGGTGACAACTGCAGTTAGCTTGGTAATTCTTTCTCGGGTATCACTTGCTCGGGTAACACTGTCTTTCAGGGTTTACTGTCACTCGATGTACATGATTACCTATGACAAATACTTTGTCTTTTCAGATCTTTAAGTGTTGTGAAAATATGTGTATGAGAAATAATACCATATAAAGTTGACATCAATGACAATACAATACATTAATTGATTTAATGTCTTGCATTTACTTTCTACATCTCGGTGATCATCAACTTTTTCATCTTCAAACATTCAATCAGTTATAGTTCATCAGAAGGTAGGACTTTGATTCTAAATTTGACTGTTGACAAACTCTTGGATTTTGTTGTAACTTCAAATCTGGAAAGCAGGGAACTGTATATTTTTGCACCTGAAATTGCACTAAAAATGGTAGGGAAAAGTAAAAATTTTGGGAACAAGTCAACTTTTTGGGAACAATTCAATTAGTCAACTTGTTCCTGGCAGAAACTGATGAAAATTTCCTAGATCTTGCAACTGTACCTGTACTTCCTTGATTTGGAATTGTAGCTCTGCAACATGTTCATGTACACAAAAAAATGGGAAAAAAGGTTGTGGAAAGGGGTTTTCCTTGGTCAACCCCTATTTAGGAATCAACCTTGAAATTAAATTTAAATTGCACAAAGGAAAGTAATGTAAAAAGTAAATTGTTGATTCACCTTATATGAAACCCTCATGAACAGATGTAGTAATCATTAAAATCCATGAAGATGATTAAATATACTTGGAATCCAAAGAGTTGACCTTGGAATGAGATATAGAATCAAGGATTCCTTCACAAATGCATGGATCTATGATTTCCACTCCAATATATTGAATGTATATATGCTTGATAACCACATGCAAAGAAGAAGAGAGAGAAGGGTGGATGAATGGGTCTCCTTGCTTGATTGATAATACATCTACTTGAACATCATGCGAGAGAAACTTGCATCATTTAGAGAATATTACCTTTTCTTTGATGTACCTTGAGGAAATGGATACTTGGAGATCTTGAATTGATAAATATTTTGGGTCTTATCATCTTGATATGAACAAAAGAGATTATCAGGACGGACTTGGGTTAGTTGAGGCATGGAAGGCTAAAATCAATCAAGGTCAATCAAGTCTCGAGGTACTGAAGGTTGATAAATCCTATGAGAAAATTTCAAACATTTATGAATAGGAGGGGCCACAAATTTCATGGAGATAAGACAAGGAAGACCAATTTTGACCTAAAATTGATTAAAAGTTGGGATCGCAGTGAAGATGACATCTAAAAATTTACCACCGACTTCAACATAAATGAAATAGAACCATGGGAAGGATAAAGGAAACCATTGCAAGTTTGGATTATAACATTAGATTTATCATAAGAACCATAGTGCAATTTTCTACTAAAGAGATGTTCTTCAATTATCACAATCACCATGCAAGTAGGATCAATAAGGACACCATGGAAGGAATACCATTAACCTTTGCAAAAATATAGAGAGGACCATCAGGTGATTTAATTTTTGAAGTGGGGTCAAAAGTAATTCAAAGCTCAGGTTCACGTTTAGGTTTAAATTGATCAATAAGGTTGAAAACATGATTGTCTTTGTCAACTTTATCATCATATTCAATAAACTGAGTGGAAGAGAAAGATGAAGGTTGGGTAGAATCAATGGTATTGGTTGAATGAGATGGAAAAGGGTCGGTACATATTTGCAAGTTTTGATTAGGAGGTGATACAGATTTGTTTCCTTGATGATTTACACCTTCAACAGATATAGCATTAGAATCAATAAGCTCTTGAATAACATTTTTCAAGTAGAAACATTTTTAAGTATCATGGTTGGGTTGGCGATGGTGTTGACAGAAAGATTTGTGATCAAAGTTTTTGGGAAAATGTTTGGATGTGTCAATTGGTTTGATATGAGGAATTTTTAACAGATTATAATTGATCGACTTCAACATCACATTATGTAAAGATTTAGAAATCTGAGTTAAATTACGAGTAGGTCTAAATTTAGATGACAAAGGAGCCACACCTTTGGATGTTGTTGTCACTTGCTCATCAACATTGTTGGATGAATTATTGATCTTAATAAATTTCTTTGTTTTTTAAACTTGTTAAAATTATTCGATGAAACATCACTCTTATCAACTAGAGTCATTGGAGTAATGCTCTCAAACTGACTCACTTGTAATTGATAATTATGAAGCATTGTACATAATTGAGTAAAAGAAGAGAATTTAGAAAGAAGAATATTATCTCTAATTTCCTTTTGTAAATTAGAAATGAAAATGTGTTTTACATCAATATAAGGCATTGGATAATAAATTTGAGCATGAAAATACTTAAATCTACCAATAAAATTAATCATTACATTTCTTTAACACCTTGTTTGCAAGGTATTAATTAATCATTCAAAGAAAATTTAGGACCAATGTTGTTTTAAAATTGTTGAATGAAAGCAATAGAAATATTTTGGAAGGAATCAATAGAATAAGGAGGCAAAGAACAATATCATTGCAAGGCTTTGTCTCAAAATTTTCTAGTAAACAATTTTTTGATGAATCTATGGTCATGAGAAAAATCACTACACAATCTTTGAAATGTTTTGACCCGTGCCAAAGGATCACCCTTACCATTATAAGTCTCAACATGAGGAAACTCCATATAATATGGGATAACAACACAAATGATATCCAAAGATAAAGCACTAGAAATGTCGCAAGTAGGGATGTTGAACTTGGATTGAGATTGAAGAAATTTGTTGTTGCAAAGAAGACACAATTTGAGACAAGATATTAATGGTAGGATCGTTAGAAAGAATGGTAGGATGAGGTATGTTTGAAATATATGGATCATTATGAGAGATGGAAGGAATGGTTGAATATGAAAAGGGAACACTATTGTAAGTGGACAATTATGAAGGAAATGAAACACATGGTACACTTGAAGGAATAAGAGGATTAGGAATGCTAACATGTGTAGGAGTGGAATTTTTTTATGATAGGTGGAGCATAAGTGTAAATTCTAGGGATAGAGGTAGAAATAGGCATAGAGGTCTCAACACTATTAGTAGGTGGAATAAAATGTAAATCTTCAGCACAATCTCTAATAAGTTTGACATTGGTATCAATGAGATGAGAGATACTACGCAATATGTTAACACCATGTTCATAATTATGATTTGGCTTCCTTAAACCTTCTACAACATAAATGACCTCAAGATTAGGGTTTTTGTGTCCTAATCATTGTTCAAATTTCTCAGCCATTGGAAAGTTTTTAGATTTACATAGGAGGAACTCTTAAAGTATCATCTTCATCATGAGAAGAATGGGAAGAGTATTTATACATGATAGTTTTTTTGTCACTAATATGCATGTTGGTCCTGTACACACAAAAGTAGTGCACTTCTATGAATCCTTACATGCAAGGAAACTCAAGAATGAGCCCTCACAAATCGATCCATAGCTCTCTATGCATGGAGTTGCAAGATTTATAAAATTGCTCTCAGCT
>MU225826.1:2398943-2424750 GCA_018584345.1 Thuja plicata | reverse complement strand
GACTTTGTCATTTTACCTTTTTGACAGTTTTTACACATGATGTTGTCGGGCTTGGTCATTGTCGGTAAGCCTCTGACATTTCTCTTTTTGCTAATTTTCATCATGTTGTCAAAGTTCACATGACACATTCTTTTGTGCCATAACCATATGTCTTCATTTGTAGAAATCAAACAAGTGGAGTCAGTATCATTTAGATAGAATAAGTTACCTTTTTTCTGCTCACCGGTACCAATCAGATTTCCAGATTTGTTGAAGATCTTTGCCTTTTTGTTTTCAAATGCTACTTTGTGACCTAAATTATTTAACTAAAAAACACTCAATAGATTATAATTCAATCCATTTACCCAATAAGAATTCTCACACTTTATCTAGTTATTCAACATTATTGTTCCTCTACCTTCAACTGGACAAGGTGTGTCATTTCCCATTCTCACTGATCCACCCTTGTAGTATTCAAAAGTCTCAAACTTTTTCTTATCACCGGTCATATGATGAGTGCAGCCACTATCTATGATTCAAACATCATTTTTTCTAATTTTATATATGAGAGTTGTTTCTACATACCTTTCTTCATCATCATCTGAATCATCCTTTACAACCACAAACACCATCTCAATGTCTTCATCAGATTCGGTGTCAATATCATCATCCTTGCATTTTGCTAGGTAGTTGACCTTCTTTCCTTTGTCCTTATAGTCTTGGGTATCTCTTCTTTCTGATTTTCTATAGCTTCTATAATCACCTCTGTCAGACTTCTTCTTAAAAGATCTATCATTACTTCTATCATATTTTCTTCTGTTAGTACATATTGTGTTAGAGTAGTCTTTCATACTCTATGCTTAAGTTATACTTACGTAGCTTATTATTCTTTAGGGTTTTGGTATCTTTTTATAAGGACTCACCACTTTGCATTTCTTTAGGGAGTTGTTTTACATCACATTGTAATCTAGAAACATATTGTTAATATATTGTTTTTTGTTACATACGATGTCTCCTCTGGCTTTTTGGCTGCCATAGCTATTCTTCTCTCTTCTGTCTTTGCTTCTACTTTGTGACAGGTTTGCATGCAGGTGTTCTTGGGAGAATATGACATTTCCTATTTCTAACATGGTATCAGAGCCATCCTGCAGTTGGTTGTTCGTATTTTGTGGAAGTGCATCAGAAGCTGGAATTTTTTTGGTTTTTCAGAAGATTTTTGTGTAGATTTAGGGGCGACCTTTGTTTCTGGTCACTTTGGGCCCAAATAGACATTACCGTTGCACTCAGAGCGCCCAAAAACCCTAGAATCCATATAAAGCTTATCCATTTTGGACAACTTGACCCCGAGGCAAAAAAAATTCATTTTCAGTGTCGTACGAGCACAGAAACCGAGAAAAAAATTTTAAAAACCCTTGTTTTTAAGGTTTTTTAAGCGTTCAAAAAATGCGCGCAGTGTTTTGGAATGGCGCCACCACCGGGCCGCCACCGCTCCACCGGGGCCCGGCCCCCGCCAGCGCGCCTCCCACTGACCCTGCGGCCCCCGTCGCCGCTCCGCCGACCCCTCCGGCCCCCGCCGCCCGGCCACCGCCATGCTTTGCGGCCCCTCACTACTCAACGGCCCCCGCCACCCGGCCTCCCCCGCCACTCTGGCCTGCCGCCACCGGCCCCCGCCTCCTCTGCGCCCCCGCGCTGCTCCTCTTCCGGCCGCGCGCCGCTCGGGATCCGCCCAGCGGCTTATTTCAAATTGCGGACCCTTTTTTCATTATGTGGTGGTCACATGGGTGACCAGGGGCTTCAACCCAGCCCCTGCGCACGCCATGCACCCGGGGGCCCAAATTTTTTAGCCCCAGGGGCTTAAAGCCTGATTTTGGGGCCCTTCTGACCCTCCTGGACTGTTTTCGCTCTATCTTGAACATCTGGGGGTATTTTTCTAACTTCCATATACCATCGGAAATCTCTTTCCAAGCAATTTTCGATAATGGTAGTTAGGGTTCTGGGTTCTGCTATTTTGACAGTGGTTTTTTCTGTCAAAGTCTGATGTTTGTTTTTTGCCTTATGGGAGTCATATCTGGCTCATCCAGACTTCATTTTTGGCAAACCAGATATCATCAAAAAGCTGGTTCAGTGAACTATTCAGTTGCAGGGGTATTTTTTCTAGATTCTTCTCTAGGTTATCTCTCCTCCGAGTTTGGCAGTTTTTGCACTCTGGCAGATTGCTTGGGTTCTACAAGTCCTGGGATCTCCTATTCTGATTTTCTAGCTCACTCTTCTAGCTGACTTCTGAGCATTGTATGCTTCTCCACTGTTGCATCTTTTTTCTGTAAACACGCTAAGATAAAGTGCCTACTTCTGCATTTCTGGGATCTTGTACACCTTGTGTATTTTTGTACTCGCACTTTGTTATAAAGTGCCATGGGGGGTTATGATGTTATGTCATTTTAGGCTCATCCACCTTTGTCAAGTGAGCGTACCTTCCATGACATTAGCCCATATTGTGTGTCAGTGACACCGCCCTTTATCCTGTGTTTGTACTTCTGTTGCACTGTTGGTGTTCCTGGTTCTTTCTTCTGCAGATGTTTCTGGCATTGCATTTCAGTGTTCCTATCACCTCTCCCAGTTTAGCATTATGGGGGGGTTCACCTATTGGTTCTATTGCTTCCTGGTTCAATTGATCAGCACTTCAGACATTGTCTTCTCTACCTGGTCATGCACTTTAGTGGGGGTTCCAGCAGTCTCTTCTGACAGAGTTTTCAGCTACATACTTCAGAGATGCTTCCTGCTCTTTCTTGTTCCTCTCTTTGGGACTTTCCCTAGATTGAAGGCTCAGTTTCCTTCATCTAATTTATTTCTTGTACTTGGGTACCTGATCAGTCCTAGTTGCTAGGACCCATAGTTCCTTTCATGCATCCTTTAGTCTTTAGCTATTTTGCTTCTCCCTAAGTTACACTTAAGGGGGGGGTGTTAGAGTAGTCTTTCATACTCTATGCTTAAGTTATACTTAGGCATCTTATTATTCTTTAGGGTTTTCCCCTTTAGGGTTTCGGTATCCTTTTATAAGGACTCATCGCTTTGCATTTCTTTAGGGAGTTCTTTTACATCACATTGTAATCTAGAAACATATTGTTAATATATTTTTTTTATTACATACGATGTCTCCTCTGGCTTTTTGGCCGCCATAGCTATTCTTCTCTCTTCTGTCTTTGCTTCTACTTTGTGACAGGTTTGCATGTAGGTGTTCTTGGGAGAATAGGACATTTCCTATTTCTAACATATTACAGCAAAATGTCCAATCTCTTTGCAATTAAAATAAACAAGTGGAAATTTACCTTTGTATTTACATTTGCCTCTCTGCATTCTTCTGGCCATAAGTGCTTCTATTTCATCAAGATCATCTTCTTCATTTTCACTATCACTATCTTTTCTCATAGTGTTTTTGTGACTTGATTTACTTATTCTCATAGAAATTTTGAATGCAGACTCTATGCTTGGTAAGACACTATTATCGAAGTTATTCATCTCAAATGAAATCATTCTTCCAATTAAAATGTCTAGAGTAACATTTCTATTTGCTACTGCTCTCATTTCTTGAATGGCAGATACTCTAATAGCATAAGTAGGCAGTAAGGTTCTTAGAATTTTACTTACCACTGTATCTTCTTCTAGTACACCTCCAACTCCTCAGATAGCATTGACTACTTCTTTAATTCTTTTCATGTACTGAGTGATGTTTTCTCCTTCTTTCATTTTGAGATCATCAAACTTTTCTCAAGGCTTTCTTCCTTGGCTCTCAAAACATTTTTTTCACCACCATGTACAAGTTTTAATTTGTCCCACATCTGCTTTGCAGTTTTGCATTCTTTGACATCTTCAAATTCAGCATCAGAGAGTGAGGAAGCAAGCTCTATCATCATGTCATTATGTTCATGCTTCTCTCTCATTTTTTCAACTATTGGTGCTCCTGTGGGCAACACATATTCAGTTTCTAGGAATTGAGTAACATCATTACCAATACCTGATAAGTGGAGTCTTATTTTTCTCTGCCATGAAGCAAAATTATCTTTGTTCAACTTGGGCACATCTCGCCTGTTCATCTTGTGATCTTTGGCTTAGGTTTTTAAACCTTCCTTCTAAGCACACAAGCTCTGACACCAATTTTTAGTAATAACTAAGAGGGGAGGTGAATCAGTGGTCTCAAAAACTTATCCTTAATCTAACCACCAATCAAATAAACCTCAGATTATTATGTCCCTACAAGATGTATGCCATGAGATACTTATAATGATTAACTTTCTGTCAATTTACCTTGTCTGTCCTTATTCTCCTTGATTACCGATAAGCAGTTTAACTATTTACCGCAATACAGTAAATATGCAGAGTATACCGATAAATCCAGTGTTAACTATGTCAGATAAAAAATAATAAAGAAATGAATCATACACACATAACACATGAATTTTTAACGTGGAAACCCTGTTAAGGGAAAAAACCACTGGGACCGGTACCCCAAATTTTCACTCTTCTAAAGTGAGGCGTATTAAGAGCCAACCTTGTTAAAGGTTACAAACACACTGTTAGGTGTGACCTTGTTAGAGGATTTTACACATATAGGTTGTCACTTAGTATCGAGCATCTATTGTTGTCATCCTTGAATTAGCCTCTCTCTTAGACTGTCAATAGGCATCAGGCATTTCCAATGCTACTTTCATGAATCAACCTTTTTGGCACTCCTTGGGATGTACCTCAATATATAGAAGACTATTAAGTCCTGCTCTGTTAAGAGACTTGATGTTTCAATGGTTAAACTGAAACAAAATGACATGTTTCTAATGCAACTTGAATTGTAGATTTTTAGATCTATTTAAGTACATTACCTTTCTGATCAATGTATCAATTCAATTCTTTTTTGCTCCATAATTTTTGCTTTGTGATATTGTGTTCACTATTCATTGGTGTCTGCAGAATTCCTTAGCTCTACTTCAGCTTGATTGATCAGTACTGCATGAAGTTGTTCTTCATCAGTTTCTTTTTAGCATCTTATTTCTATTCACTCCCCTTAATCCCTTTTCATGTGATATGAAAATGAATTAAGCTTGTCTCTTATATAGACATGATATTCACTATTTCTTAATTCTTGATTCTTGATTCTTGGCTTGAAAAATAATCTAGCCAATTTGATTTAAAGCATAACTCCTTATTTGTCTCATAGTTATCTTCATGCCAGCTGTATAAATCAGCTTTAAATCAATTACTTAACTCTTGTCAAATAAAACAAAGAAAACAACTAGTTAAGTCTACCTTTAGCTCTTGTCAGCTAGATATTTTATCATTTTCTGAACTCTCTGATCTATCGGTCAACTCTTCAATTAGTTGTCGGTTACAACTATCAGTTCTGTCGGTGTGACTCCAGTTAGCTTCAAGATCTCTGTCCGTCGGGCATCATTGGATTTTTACTCATCGGGCAAATCTATTTTCAGCTCTTCGGGCATCCTGTGGTTTGCATCATTGGGTAACACTGTCTTCTGCTTTTCAAGTATCACTGTGACTTTTCTTCTTTGCCTTTACTGATGGTGTGTACCCCGTTGGTGTTTGTATGTCACTTAGTGAATACTTGACTTTTATGCATTGTTGAAGGCATAACCTTTGTTCCATTGATTATCTGAAGTCTTTGGCATTATATACATGACCGTATAGATGATATCAAGTTGACATTAATGAAAATACAAATCATTAACTGATTTAATGCCTTGCATTATCTTCAACTTAACATTTATCAAACATTTAATCAGTTGCATGTCATCAATATATATATATATGTTTGATAACCACATGCAAAGAAGAGAGAGAAGGGTGGATTAATGGATGTCCTTTCTTGATTTAGAATTCCTTGAATTTTCCATCATGGGAGAGAAACTTGCATCAATTAGAGAATATTTCCCTTTCTTTTATGGATCTTTAAGAAATGGATACTTGAAGATCTTATATTGGATGCTTGCCTTCAAATCTTGAATCTAAATCCTCAATTTCTCTTGCTTGATTGCTTGATAGATGACTTGCACTTGAAAATAGTAGATTTATCTTGATTCACTTATCATAATCAGGAGATAGGAGGCCCTTTTATAGTAAATCCTCAAATTTAGGATTTAAATTTTGTCAGCCAACCACAAATCTAAATCTCAGAGGAAAACCCTGTCATCAGGATCCAAGCAAAATTTGGGCCCAAAATCTTAGGGATAAATCATCTAGTTGACCTGTCTCCAGGGACAAGTCGGCTAGTCGACTTGTCCTAGGAAAAATAAGCTCAAATTTCACGGAGATGTTAGGGAACGTGAAAAGAAGTTGGGGAGAAAATGTGGGTTGTTGTGATCAATAATAATGGACATTCAGACCTCAAAATCACCAAAATGAGGTCTAATAGGTCCTAAGCATCCAATTATGGGTTCTAACATTTTAGGACAATATAAATTTGTATAGAATGCTTTCATATCTTGTCTTTAGATTCACCTACCTTTTGAGGATTTACTCCTTCTATCTCTATACAATACCAACCTATTCTCTTAAGGAGATATAGAGAGTGATTAAGGATACTATTATCTATTTTTTTATGAAGGCATCAGTGAAAGACTAAGGACTAGGCCATTAATTATATTGGTCTTTTATGTATTAAAAATGTATATCCCTCTAAATTAAATTAAGCATGACTACTCTTTGATGGAAAGGTCACAACTTTCTTTCATAAATGCACTTTGGAAATAATTTCACCATTAACACCCTTGAAGGACTGCAACTCTTTATTATTTATTCCCATTGACAGGGACACAACCTTTCACAATCATATCCTTTAACCTCGGCATTTTGATGAAGATTCATATATTCCTCTACACTTGTACATGCACTTGAAAATTTTGCATCATCCTCAGTGTGTTTGTTGTGGGCATAAACCATCAGTGAAAATCTGTTTGGACATTTTTACCCTTGGCATGGTCCCCTTTTGCCTCTCAACTCGCTTGAATGCTCAACGCCATACCCTACCGGTGATGTTCCTTAAGTGCCCTAAGTGCATAAAATTGTCAAACTTTGATAGGTTATTTATCACAGTCTATGGTAATTGAAAATTATCTATCTAAACCAATAGGGTCACATAAGGCCCCTCTACAAAAATCTATCTCAGATTTTGAAGACTCAAATAATTTTATGTAGGGCGGTAATTTATCTATTGACACAAAAATTGACAAATGCATTCAATGAAAAGTTGCAAGGTGGCCTAAATCTCGTTATGTTTGTCATGGTTGTGAACCATCAGCATGAAAATGTCTAGTTGGGTGGTTTACCCTAGGCATGGTCCCTTTTTTCCTCCCAACTTGCCCAAATGATCAGTGTCAATACCCTATCGATGATGTACCTTAAGTGCTCTAAGTGCATAAAATTGTCAAATTTTGATGGACTATTTCTCACAATCTCTAGCACTCCTAAATGATCTTCCTGAACCAATAAGGTCATGTGAGGCCCCTCTATAGTAATTTGTCTCAAATTTTTAATACTCAAAGTGGTTGTTGTAGGGAAATAATTTTTGACACAGAATTTGTCAAATGCATTCAATGAAAAGTTGTAAGGTAGCCTAAATCTTGTTTTGTTCATTGTGGGTGCAAACTATCAGTTTGAACACATCTAATTTGACAGGTTTACGCTAGGAATGGTCCCATTTTGCCCCTAACTCGCCTAAACTCTCAACACCATACCCAACTAATGATGTCCCTTAAGTGTCCTAAGTGCATATAAATGTCAAACTTTGATGGGTTATTTCTCACAATTTGTGACACTTGTGAATGATTTGTCTAAACTTATAGGGTCACATGAGGCCCCTCTACAAAAACCTATCTCATAATTTCAAGATTCAAATTTTTTTATGTAGGGCAACACTTTTTTTGTTGACGCAAAAACTATCATAGTTGCAAGGTAGCCTAAATCTCATTTTGTTTATAATGGGTGCAAAATGTAAGTGAAAACATGTCTAGTTGGGTAGGTTTACCCTAGGCATTGTCCTCTTTTACCTCCCAAATCACCCAAACACTCAAAATCATACCCTACCGGTGATGTCCCTTAAGTGCCCTAAGTGCATAAGACTATTGAAATTTGATGATTTATTTCTCGCAAACTGTGGCACTTGTGAACAATATGTTTGAATCTATAGGGTCACATGAGGCACCTCTACAATAGCCTATCTAAAATTTTGAAGACTCAAATGATTTTTGTAGGGAAATAATTTTTCTTTCAGTGCAAAAAAAGTCAGTTGCATTCAGAGAAAAGTTGCAACGTAGTCTAGTATTTTTTTTTGGGTGCAAACCGTTAGTGCAAACATGTCTGGTTGGGCGGATTCAGCTCAGGCATGGTTCCCTTTTTCCTCCTAACTCACCTGAATTCTCAACGCCATGCCTTACCGATGATGTGCCTTATGTGCCCTAAGTGCATAGAATTATCCTAATGAACCCAAGTGATTTATAAAACCTAGGACAACCATAATGATCCTAGGAAAATAATAATGAACCTAGAACAACCCTAATGAACCTAGGATAACCTAGCAAAAATGGTCAGAGGGATCCACTGTAGTAACATCCATAATGAAATAGGGAAACCATAATGAGCACATTATAAAAGCCTAATCAACACATTATGATACATTTGGTAGGAGTCATATGGATTCTCTTTTCCTCTTAATAGGAGTATAGTGTAATTTTGTATAGACCTAAATGCATGTCAAAGAAATACCATCTATGAAGATTAAGGTTATGTATGCAATTTACAAGTAAAGTTAGATGCAGGAAATCCTATCAGAGATTATTGTTTTGTCATTTCAAAGTAGAAACAAAAATGTATTAGAAATATTTTGAAATTTTGGGAAAGCACTAGGACATTCTAAAAACATCTTGGAAATTAGAGGTCATTATTTATACATTATCAAGTACTTCCTATACACTAAAAAAAATTTAATGATACAAAATTTGTTACCTAATGATAAAACAATATATACATGCAAAATTAGACCTCTAAATAGGAACAAATCAACTCATGTCCTTATGCTTTCCCATGTCCTAATGTACAAATACATCGTATATCATCAATACAACTACATCATTGCTATCAAAAATTCCTAGCTACACAACTAATGCATTTGGTTCTAATATTTGTGCTCCAACCAATGTAACTCTCAAAGACACCTACATTTCAATAGTGTATAAAATATAAGTATTAAAGAAAGAATACTAACTAAATGTAAGCAAAAATGAAAATAAGATAATCTCTAATGCATGGTAGCTGAATCTTGCATGTACATCATATTTTCAATCCCTACATTCTCAAGCCATGAGAAGACTAAGTTTATTGACCAAAAAAGTTAAAGAACCAAATCATAATGAACCTTACAGTCATTAGGTATGAGCTACTCAAGTATACAGGGATCTTGTATGTCCATCATATTTGTAACCAACTGCATTTCCAAGCCACGAGAGGACTAAGTTTATTGACTAATAAAATTAAAGAATCAAAGCATAATGAATGTAATGAAACTAAGCATAATGAACATAATAAACCTAAGCATAATGAACGTAATAAACCTTACAGTCATTTGGTATGAGCTAGTCAAGTGTTCCTAAAGGGTCATCTCTATGCTTAAGAGTATCTAGTATTGCTTCAAGATCAACATTACTAATTGTCCAAAGTTATTTTTTCTTTGGTTTGGTTTGATGCTTCAAAAACTTAACATTCGTTTCTATAAAAAGGTGTGAATACATGAGAATGATTTTGCACTTCTCATAGTCTTCAAATGCAAGTCATTCTTTCTAATCATGTATGTTCATATCCATGTTTTGGTAACAACAAATGAATCAATAAGATACGTTAACCCATCATCATTTTTTGTCATATGTGCCATATTTTTCTTTCCCTCTACACATTGTTCTGACCAGTAGTATAATCTCTCCATTTCCCTATGGTCCAACAACTGTAAAAATATTTTCTGGTTTTAGAAGATCTGAAAGATGGTCATACTCAGCTGAAGTTACCATGTCATCATTTGGCATGGATATTTTTTTAGATAAAGGAGTTAGATACTATGGAACACATTCATCCACCTACTCACTTGACTTGCATTGATCTTGGTTACACTGAAAGTAGTTGTGCCAAAAATAAGAAAACTCTTGTATCTAAATGGTCCATGTACTTGCATCTAAGCTTCAAAATGAATGCATCTTTGAATAATCTCTAATTGTTTGACAATCTGATATATCTCCTACATGTCCTCCTCAACAAAACAAAATAATATGTGCACTTTTCGATCAAGTGTCCCTCCCTATGACAATGTTGAACTACACAAATAAACAATAGAATGAGTATCACAAAATGTAGCATCTAAAATCCTCAATTTCTCCTTACCTATATATCTCTTCATACATGCACCTGCTCCATCATGCTCCCCTTTCCCATGCCTAGCTTCAAAAAATGCCAAATATGAGGTACACTCCTCTTTGCATGCATTCTACTCAACCAATAAAATATACAAGCATCCTATAATTGACCCATATAGTTATCTAACCAAATGAGATGTCTATGCACTACAGTATCTTTTCCCTACAAGAACTCAAAAATAATCTCAAAATAATGTTTCAGATACTCAGAGGAGTGAGATGAATCGTCAGTCATATAAAAATGTTACTCTATGATTATCTTCCTATCATGTTATGTATTATCAATGGCATGTCTATATGTTATGTGGATAAAAATAAAAATCTGAATAGAATTGTAATACTGAGCTTGCAACTCATTGTATGGTTGCAATGTGTTTTTTTATGTGAAATTAATCGTTGATATAATAGTGTCAATCGGGAAAGAGTCCTTACATATCGTGGATTGTTTATCCAACCACTGAGACCTATGATTATGCCTTGCATACTTGTAGAAAATATTTTTCTTGAAATCTAAAATAAAATTAGTAACATTGCATTCTTTTGTAACCAACTCATATCTAAAAACTTCACCTCCACTCTTCAAAGTATATTTTGACCATTTCATATATCTTATTTTGAACAATTTATTTCCAAATTTGTGTTCACTTCCCTCATGAAAACATGAACAAACTTTGACAATCCAACATATTTTAGCACTTCGCATTTAAGAAATACTTTCTATAGAAAAAATAACCATCATCTCTGTGACATAAAAATTGATCTAGCAATTCTCTCAATGATTTTGTATGTTGACTTGCACCACACTCCTGTAACATTCTGTTAGTATGCAAAGTAGAGCGTATGTAGCATAATAGTTTGTGGTGGATTAAAAACTCCACATGGTATTTGCAACAATAAGTATTTCAAATCTTAAGAGGTACACAATAAAATAGTTTGAGGGATTCAAAATCCCTTTGTGATATTTACAATTTTGGATGTGTCTCACAAGATTTTTGAGCAACATTGTTTGACTTAATTCCAAAAATATTTAGGATGTGGTGTGCAGTCTCATTCGTTAATTCTTAACTTTAAGACATCCTCAACATTGGAAAACACTCTTGAGCTTCTTATCAACATGTGGAAGCCTCACACCAATAGACCATGTATCATTTTGAAGATGAACTTCAAGTCTTTCTCTTCTTGCAAGTGCTCTATCCAAAGTTTTACAATTGATGTTGAAATCAACACAAGTTTGTCTCATAAAGTGAGTCTTTTTCAAATGATGACTTGATAAGGAGGTTCCAGTAACCCTTTAAGTAGATTTCTTATATTTTTCCTAGCTATTCTTTCCAATAGAATTGAGAACATCAAAAATATTTTGACAATAATAGAATTTTGATATATCTTCTTGTTTGCATGAATCTTTGATTTTGCTAGAATAGGTCTCATCTTTTGAATCTTTAGAAATTGTGAAAAAATTTGGCATTGCTTGGTCAATGTCTTATTGCTAAAAAACGTCATTAAAAAGTTTCATAGCCCACAACTGAACAGTTCTTGTTGATCTCTTGCATTCAAAATTTCTCATAATATTCTCATCAATTTCAAGTAACCATTTTGGAATTCTTTAAGGTCTTGAATTTGAAATTTTTATTTCTTCCACATAAGGGACTTGATTCCTCATATAATTTGGTGTTGTATAACGTTCATTTGGTTCATCAACATCATTCTCTATGCCAATTCCAACATTTTCATTTTATATGTCAATTCTAACATTATCATTTTCTATGTCAAAACCAACATTTTCATTTGGTTCATTTTCTATGCCAATGCCAACATTTTTGTTTGGTTCATTTTCTATGCCAATTCTAATCTTTTGATCATCAACCTCATTTTATATGCCAATTCCAACATTATTCATCTCAATTTCAACATTTTCATTCCCAACTTGAAAATCTTGTTCAAAATTTTCATTCCCAATCTCTACATTTTCATTCTCATTTTTTAAATCATGCTCAATATTTTCATATTCAATCTCCTCTTCACTTGAAATAACATTTACGAGTGGACCAAAGGTCTTACCCACACACATATTTGACATACCTTGTCTCCTTTTCCTGTAACATACCTATCCTGTTTTCTATATGCTTCAATTTTATCTTTTGTAAGCTTTCTCTTTCATTTTTTATTTCAATGACTTTGCTCCCCATTATACCTCCAAAAATATTATCATAAATGATTTCCAATGATAAATTATGAAAAATATGCTCAAAAAAGTTTGATTTGGTCTCTTGATATTTGAAACTTTGTGTTTGTCACCTGCAAAAAGAAACTAGGGACTATTGGAATCCACAAAATGGCCCACTGTCCTATTTTGTGTGGGACAGGTATTGAATATCGGATTGGTATCAAACATTTGATACCAATCTAATATCCGATATTTTTAACATAGCCACCAAAAATTTACAAGGGCACCAAGAATTTACCATCGACGCCCTTGTGGAAAGGTATTGGGTATTGGATTAATACTTGATATCTGATACCTAAAAATATTCATATACACATATAACAAGTATTAGATATATAATGTCTTACATATATAATTCATGTGTATTTATAATAATTTAATACACGTTATTTAATGGGATACAGAAAGGGAAAGATACAGAGAGAGAAGGGAATAGGGTGAGAGAGAGGGGAGTTACAAAGGGAGGGAATGGGGAGAGGGAGAGAAGTGGTTAGGGTGAGGGAGAGAGAGTGAGAGAAGGGGAGAGGAAGAGGGAAAGGAGGGTACTGAGAGAGAGAGAGAGAGAGAGAGAGTTTCTATATTAAACAAAATATATAAAATCATACACACAATAGTAATATAATAATTTAGTTTATTATATATTATAATATATTATATTAATTATATTGTATAGTATGCTATATATATAGGATAATATAATACATATTATACGATATACAATATAGTATAATAACATACTAAACACGTCAAATATTGGATATGTATCCAATATTCGATCTGGATCGAATATTAGATACATATATGATATCCAATACCTCTAACACAAATCTATAACCTTAGGATTTGGCTTAGGGGTGCCAAACCTGAAAATTCAACATGTTTTTGAGATTTCCTTTCATTTCCAAACTTCAACCATGTAACTAATGGCTTTTTTCACTCAAAATTGATGAAATGAAAAGGGTTTTGTAAGGAGATTCTTAGATTTCCACCAATATAAATTTTGTCTAATTTTGAGTTTAATAAATAATTATTATTTATTTTCTAATTGAATTATCTCTAAACTCCTAATTGATAGTCTAATTGAAAAACATCTATAACTTTCAAATGGTATAACATTTTTTTGAATCTGAAATATTTGTCACTTTCTATGATTTGCATACCTTAGGATTTTTTTAAATGAAATTTGTAAATTTTTGACCAAGTTATGGTGGTCACACACATGAGTTTTTATATTCTAAAAAAGTTGTAGTAAAAAAATTATAATTAATTATTTACTTGGAAAAAAATTACAAAAAAATATGCATCACATCCATGAGTCTTCTACTTATATCTAGAATCTTATAAAATATATTATCATTTGATTGTGGTTAGGGTGGTAAACATACACTTACTTTTTATCTTTTTCTTGAAGTTTTCATTTTGTTGCATTGGAATTTTGAATTTTCATCAAATAGTTTTTTTTTTCAAAAAATAACTACTAGCTTAGAAACTACATTCAATTTTCTAAAAATTCTATTCTTAAATTTTTTTTTATATATAAGGTTGATAACTTATTCAAAATTTTACGTCAAGTTGGCTAACTCTATTTTTTCTAAATTTTTAAATCCACTTAAGGGCATAAATTGGCCCACCATAATCATGCACATACCTAACTTATTGATGGAAGTGTTATTCTTATAGGAAATAATGCTTATTGTGAGACTATTCGGATTGGGATTATTAGAATCAAGATGTTTGATAGTGTTTGTAAAGAAGAAAATGGTGAGAAATGCTAAGATGTAGATCACTCACCAAGATCTTGTGGTATATATTAGATTACAAACTCACCCTTAAGAAAAAATTGATTAGAACCAAAAGGAGGAAGGATGCTAATGCAAGATCTATGACCAAGGGAGTTTTGAATTCATAAAAGGATAAATGTGATATTATATAGCATAAAGGACA
This sequence comes from Thuja plicata, assembly GCA_018584345.1. NCBI lineage: Eukaryota > Viridiplantae > Streptophyta > Pinopsida > Cupressales > Cupressaceae > Thuja > Thuja plicata. Next base: position 2,410,146 of record MU225826.1, on the reverse strand, counting down.
TATCTTATCTAATAAAGTAAGTGCAAAGGAAAATAAGGAAGAATAAGTGCACCTGGAAACAAGATGGAGAAGGTAGGCCTTTGAATCTGAATTTGACTATCATCAGAATCTCAAATTTTGTTGTAACTTCAGCTCTATAAGACAGGGACCTGAATCTTTCTGTATTGAAATTTTCACTGAAAAGTGGCAGGGACAAGTTGACTTTTTGGGAACAAGTCAACTTTTTGGGGACAAGTTGGCTAGTCAACTTGTTCCTGGAAAAAAATGATGAAAATTTATCATATCCTATGGTTGCATCTGTACTACTCATATCCAAAATTGTAGCTTTGCAACTTGTTCCTACACACAAAAAATGGGGAAAACCTTGGTCAAAACCTTGTTTAGGAATGAACCTTGAAATATGATAGAAATTGCATAAAGGAAAGTAATGTAAATGGTAAATTGTTGATTCACCTTGTATGAAACTCTCATGAACGGATGTAGTAATCGCTCAAATCTATGAAGATGCTTAAATGTTCTTGGAATCCAAAGAGTTGACCTTGGAATGAGATTTAGAATCAAGGATGCCTTCACAAATGCATGGATCTATGATTGCCAATCCTAGATCTAGAATGCAGATATATTTGATAACCACATGAAGAGAGAGAGAGAGAGAGAGAGAGAGAGAGAGAGAGAGAGATGTATGGATCATCTTGCTTGATTGATATTTTGTTAGAATTTAATCTTTCCTTGGTGAAATATGTAATTAAAGGATAAACCAAGGTATCCTATATTTTATTTGTCCTCTAGTCCAAGTAGGAGGACATGTCACATTTTTGTAATTCCTTTAATAAGAAAATTAGATATTCCTCCTTAAGAGGATTCCTGCACATGGCACACACTTAATGTGAATGTGGCACTCATAGGATATGGGAGTTACATGCAAACTCCTTCACTCATCTCTACTTAAGAGATGCTTCTCTCTCACTTCTCAAGATTGGTTCTCACAAGTTGGTTCTCATGGAGTAGTTCTTCTCTCTTCTTCTCTCTTTTTCATTCTCATTCTCACAATGTTGTAATGAGTTTCTTGCTCCATCTCTCTCTTTTCATTTGGCTTCTTGCCTCATTCATTTTATAAGCACAAGGGGTTTTTCTTAGTTTTTCCCCTTTCAAAAACATTGTCTTGGTGCTTCTCTTGAGCTTCTTGGTGATTGTTCTTGGATCATATTTTCATTTATGTTAAATATTTTCATTTCTACACTCTCTCTTGGATTCTTTCCTAAATCTAGTTTACTTTATTTATATTTTCTAACATGGTATCAGAGCTGGTTTAATCCTTATTTTTGAGTGTGCGTGTAGGAATAGTTGAAAGCTATCTCCGTTGAGGAGAAGAAATCAGTTTTGTTGTTGACCTAACTCTTGGTTGCAGGGATTTCTTTCTTTTTCTTGCAAACTAAGTTCATTCATATCTTTTTTTTATTTTTTTATAGTACTAATCTCACCCTTTGTTGGGCAACCGCAATGGTTTTCTCTTTTATGCATTTTTATCCATTTCTCTATCTATCCTATTTTCATATTTATATATTCAAATTTATCTATTTTAGAGTTCTAACAATCGTATTTGCAGGTTTATATCCTGTTTAATATTTTCTCAATATTTTATCAACATCTCTTGAATCCGATATACATTTCACTTTCTTAAATCTATATTTCTAACTTTGCTCTTGTGGGATTCATTTGCTATCTCTTTATTTTGTTATATTTCTAATCTCTAGTTGTTGTTTGCAATTGTTCTTTGATATTTAATATAGTTTATCTAATTTTATTTGTGTTTGCAGGTTCTGTCATTGCTAATCTCTCTATTGTTATTTATATATTGTTATAGCATTATATTGGTTGGCAGGATCCCCTCTCTCGCTTCTCCAGTGCAACACCTTTTCTTCTCATTGCATATTGGTCTTTATTTCATTTCACCTCTAGCAGCATTATATTATTCATTTCTTTAACTTCTGGCAGCGTTCCTTCAAACCAGCTTTCCACTGGTATTTAACATTCTTTGCGCAGCTTTATTTCCAACCAACATAACCTTGCGTAACTTATCTCTTGGTTATACATCCTTTAACGCAGAAATATTCCATACTCTACACAACCCTTACATTATTCCTTGCTTGCGCAACCTTGTATTGTATTTAACATTGCCTTCTCATGCGCAGCTTTTCATAGTATCTTAGCTGCTCGCTTCCCTCCATTCTTCCCCCTGCGCAACACTTCATGCATTGATTGCAAAGTTATAATATTTTTTGATAATAGTTTGATTAAAATCCAATCATTCTTTTTTAGCTTATTGTTTTTTAGCGTAGATTTCTTTAAAATAGCATAAACGCAGATTTATCAGTTATCTCTTTTATCATGAACAAGGAAAATGCTTTATTGAGATTTTTTTTAATTCTAATTAAATGTTTTAGAGCAGATTTTTTATTAAAAACAACATCTTAAGTCTCTTTGCGCACTCTATACTCTTTGGAGTTTTGTATATAACTTGCGCAGCATTCCAGCCCTACGCAAGATATTAGTAGATCTTATTTACACCTACACATTCATATTCCTTTGGCTATCATTTTCTTTACCTTGGATGCATAGCTCTTAGTTTTGTTGATTATATTCCTGGCTGCATTCTTATGTTTTTATAGTTGTGCAACTCTCAACGTTTTTTTGCTATTATTTCAAATTTAAAATCCACCATATAACATTTTTTTTTACATCTGCAAAGATAAAGTACTAATATTTCTTTTTTAATTCGTATTAATAATATGTTTATGTTTTTTCATTTCATTTGTAATTTGATTCTACTATAAGTTTTTTGGTAAAACATTTTTATCAAAAGCTTTGAAACTTTTCTGCAGTCAAAACGTTTATTTCTGCAATTAATTATTTCTTCTTATTATTCTCTTCTTTATGTGCAGCAATTATCTGAATTAATATTCTTACATAGCTTTGATTAATATTCTTTTCTGAATATAGTGTCCTTCTTAAGTTTTTTTTAGTTTCATTATTCTGAGTTTCTTAGCTAAGTTTGAACAATCTTTGACCCTTTTTTTCATCTTTGCTAAAGATTAACGTATCTCTTTATTTATTCAACTAATTTGGATATCTTAAATCTTTATCTCATTAGTTCCATTAAAATCTTTTTCATAAATTTAATTTAATCTTTATCTAAGTTTATTTAAAATTTATCACTCTAACTTGTATTTTAATCTTTTAAATTCTTTTTAATAAAAAGTTTAAACGTCAATACTTTTTCCTATTTATCCTTACTTCAAATCACTTCATTTTTACATTGTTTATTTCAATTCTAACCAAATTCTATTGTTGGTTCTTCAATTCATTGTAATTAAAATTTATTCTTCCCTTTAAATTAAAAATTTAATTTTTTTTAATATCATTATTTAATCATTTAATTGTAAGTTTCATTGAAGTTATTTTTTTAAAATATTTCAATCACTGAGTTTCTAACCTTCATTTTGATTATTATTCCTAGAGGAAAGGAGATTTTGTTCATTAAACACATTGGGGGTAAACATTATTTTTTCCACTAGCCTTTTGTTCATGTTTTTTAATCATGTCATTTTTTATAATAAAAAAAAAGGAAGCAAAGTAATATATGATTGATTCAAAGCTCTCAAAGTCATTGATGATGTTAAATTATAGTTTGTTCAAATTTTATCATACAACATTTCCCTCGAGTGAATTTATCTCATTATTTAGCATTAATTGCTATAAGTTTTATATGATCTATTGTTATGCACTTAGTTGCATCTTTTATGGGTTCATCTTGTTCCATCTGTAAGTTGCACTGGGATGCACTTACTCAGTTGATGTTTATCAACTTGTTCCATCTATAAGTTGCACTGGGATGCACTTACTCAGTTGATGTTTATCAACTTGTTCCATCTGTAAGTTGAACTGGGTTGCACTTACTCAGTTAATGTTTATCAACTTGTTCCATTTTGTAAGTGGCATTTAGTGCACTTACTTTAGTTGATTTTTATCAACTTGCTCCATCATGTAAGTGACAATAGTTTGCACTTACTTCAGTTGATGTTGATCAACTTGTTTCATTGCTTATTTCTCTCAGTATGCACCCTAAAATGGTCGCCTAGACTTTGAGCCCCATTTTATTATTTTATCAATTTTTAAATCAATACTTTGGAACATTTTCAATTCAAATCAATTTCCTTGATCAAATTGTAATTAATTCAATTATTTAATTATTTCAATATTTCCTAAGGTTTGATTATTTTTATTTAATTAAAAGATTTAATCTTCCTTTTAATTAAATAAAATTTATCTTATTTAATTAAAATATTTAATCTCCCTTTTAATTGAATAAAATTTATCTTATTTAATTAAAGTAAATTTCTCATTTTTAATTAAATAAAATTCCTCTTATTTAATTAAATACAATTCCCCCCATTTAATTAAATAAAATTCTTCCAATTTATTTAATTATAAAGAAAACTCCTCTTTTAATTAAATAAATAAAAATCCCCACTTAAAGCACTTTATTTGTTGAAAAAGGCAATAAATTAAATAAAAATCTCTTTTTCATCACATCTTCCTAAGTGGTGGGCTTTTTGCCTCTTAATCATAGCCTTTGGTTTTTGCCTCTTAATCTCAACCATTGATCAATTCTTTTTGCCTCTTAATCTCAACCGTTCACTTTTCTTTATAAGGAAACCTCTCCTCATTTTTATTTTTAGGTTTTCATAGTATTGTTATGCTGCAACTTTGGAGAGCAACTTTGGAGGAGGATTTGAGCACTTGAACTTGGATATTGCAACTTCTCTCTTCTTGTCTTCTTCTTCTTGCATCCATGTCTATTCATGTAGATTAGATTCATATTTATTTTCATAGATTAGATTTGCATATTTTCTTTCATAGATTAATCATGCATTGTTATCATTTAGATTAATTTCTTTTCATGCATTGTTATCATATAGAGTAGATCTCATTTTCATGCATTGAATCTCTCATTTCATGGTGTACTTGCATGGGCACTAACTAGATCAATCTGAGGGCCTCTATTTCACACCTTTGCACTCCATGACTAGAGAGCTATGGATCGATATTTGAGGCCTCATTCTTGATCAACCTTGGATGGAATGATTCATAGAAGTGTGTCAACATTTTAGCACACATTTTTGGCACCCACCGTGGCACGGTGTACTTCCTCGTGCAAGATTCGGCATTGGGACTTGATTTAACTGGTTTGTTGTTTCTGTATTTTTTTACTGCATGTGTATTTTGTCGCACGACTGTGCATTTCCTCATGCGAGATTTATGTTTCCTCGCGTGACACTATGTACTTTCTCGAGTGGCTCTGTGTGTTTATTCACGCGAGATTTCACACCAAAGATTTGTTTTTCATTGCTATATTGATTTATCTCTGATTTTTCATGCTAACCACTAATGTTTACTGTTTCTAGTGGTTTGTGATTTGTTGTTGTTGTTGTTGTTGTTGTTGATTTGGACTAGCTTGGATAAACAACAAAATGATTCACGTCACATTGGATTTGAGGTATTTTGTTGCTCTCTATAACATTTGGATTTTGGAAATAAAATGAACATCTCATGTGTCTAGCTTGAGTGTTTCTTGTTTTCATAGATCACATTTCCAATTGGTGCTCTAAAATAGACCTAGATTTGTTTTCTTGCATATATGTTTCACATAGTAATTAGGCCCTATGAACACTATTTGTGGCAAACTTAAGAGAGTGGGCTTCATTCACTTGTTTTGCATGCGAAGCTCTTCTTGACAATAGATCCCCTTGTAGGTAGGGAAAGATTTTGTTTTTACCTCATTGGTTAACTTGGTTTGGACTTCAAATTTTGGCAATACTTTCTCTCTTTGGGGGATTGGTGTCATTTGTTGTTGTGTGAGCCTTGAATGAGGTTATTTCAAATTAGAGGGTCAATGAATCATGTTTGCTATGTTTTGGTGAGGTGAAGAGGCTAGAGGAATATGCTCTTTTCCCTTTTGGGAGAATCAAAAATGTGGAATCCTTGAATCTGAACTAAGTCCATATGTGGTCCATATTGTGAGTCTTCCTTGTTAGAGAGGGTTAACCGCAGTGGACATTCCCTTTATTGGGTCAACCACATGGACGGAACCTCAAGCGGTAATAGTCATTTTCGCCATGGTAGTGACAACCGCTATATAAATGTCCTTGTGGAAGAAATCTTCACGGGTGTAGTTTATTGTGGGTTGTCAGATCTCCTCAGTAGCTCCTAATTGATTAAATTCTCAGACTGTGTCAAAACATTCATGCACCGGGATTGGATTTCACCCACTTGAGATTGCAAAAGTTACAGAGTCAAGCCATTAGTAAGAACCATAGTGCAACCAACTTTTTCTTTCATAGGACTATGTGCGTGGTTGGAAAACATTTGAGAACATACACAAGTAGCATTCTTATTAAGTAGGGATACTATGACACTATCTATGTTCATGTGTAAGACCTTGCTTTGTCCCTTGCTCATTGTTTGAAGACATTGACTGCTTGAACTCCCTGATTGTTGTCTTATGTGCTTGATTCATGATAAAATTTGTTAATGCATCTAGTTGGATGATTAAAACAAACAAAATATGAGTTTTGTGTCCTTTCCTCGCATGAGAAAACTATTTCTTCATGCCATTCATTGTACTTCCTCATGTGGCTATCCACAAATCCTCGCACGAAACTTGCCATCGGTATTACCCTATTTTGTCAGTCTGTCTTGTTTTATCGCGTCGCTCTGTGTATTTCCTTGCGCAATTCTGCAAATCCTTGCGTGAGACAGCATTTCCTCACGCGAAACTGCTCGTCAGTGAACTGTTGTTGTCATTTTTTAGCCCGTTTTAGCTTGTTGTCCCGTCATTTTTAGTTTTATGGGTTGATCCAGGTCATATTGGATTACTTGCCCTGTTGTTAAAAGCTTGTTTAGATTTGGATTCTTGTGTTTGACCTTTTGGATTAGTGATCTTTGATTTCACAAGTGACCTTGCTTGGCGCTTAGTGAGCTAGAAACCGTCCTTGTTGAAAAGATAAACCTTTAGATTCTTTGATAACACACCTGGAGAGTTTTGGTAGTCTCTTGTCCATCCACTTTCATACAATTTCAATTTTAATTTCAAATTAATTTGGGTAAGACCATCCTCCTGATCCATATGTGCTAGGGTATTCACCCAAAGTTAAAAAGTACCTCTGTGGCAGTGTTGGCTTATTCCTATTTGCAAATTTCTATCTTATCACTGTAACCACCAGAATTTGGTCTGTTCCAACTATAGACCCTATTTGCCTTAAGTTTGATCATACCCTCGATTATGTCCAAATGACCCTGTTACTGCTTGGCATAATTCTTCGAATCAATTTAATGTCCTAGGTATTTTTATCACTAAATTATATTAACTATTATAGCCATATGATTCAAATAAATTCAAACCAATTAAATCAAACCAAAATCAAATATGGCTATAGTATTTAATTATAAAGGAATTAAATGAATCCCTAAATCAATTACCCACTTGCAATTAACCCATTCCCCTAGCCTATTTAATTAATTAAAATGGCTATAGTCCCCTAATTATTAAAAAGCAATTAAATTATTTAAATAATTAATTCCTATATTTTTAAATGAATTGAATAAGTTTAATTCATTTATTAATATTCTCCTAAACCCCAACTTAACCTATCTCAACCACTTTTGCCCTGGGTTCTAACCCTTCTCAACCCATTCACCCTTGCTAATCTAATCCTAATCCTAATTCTATCCCTAACCCACCTCCTAATGTTGTCACATTCCATTAATAAATGCTTAGCAACTCCACCCACTTGAGAAAGTCCACTTTCTCAAGCTGGACTTTCTTAAGGTCCACCTTCTCAAGCCACCCTTTCCATGCTTCTTTAAGGGTCTCATTAATGCCTCATTAATGAAGATTCTTTAAGCCCATGTCTCTCCCCATGCCTCTTAAATGCTTATATTTAATGCATTTAACTCAATCCCATCCTCATAAATGCCTCTTACACCCTCTTTATGAGCCTTATCTTTTAGAGTCTTGTTGGCTCTCTTCCCTAAATGGTCACATTCATCCCTACTTTCAACCCAATAATATTGTGACAAGTGTCACAATTTGATGCACTTGAAGAAGCGCAATCTATGTGCTCTCTTCTAGTGGAATTCTGACCTCTCTTCAGCTTTGCATCTGAACCACCCATTTTCAACCTCTCTTTCTATAAATAGAAGGCATTTTTGAGAGCAAATGGCCCTCATTTTTAGAGTTAAATTGCATTGTTATGTTGTTTAGATATCTATAGAATTTTAGTTTCAATTTCATGCATTGTTATAATATCAGTTTTCATAACTTAATTACATGCTTTCTAATCATTTAGCTTAGTTTTCAATTAAATCTCTCACTCTTAGGAGTGTATTGTCATTGAATGGTGCATAATCTGAGGGCATGATTATGGCATTTTTCAAACTCTTCCTAGTGTATTGTCTTAAAATGGAAGAACTTCCATATTAAGAGTGTTTAGCCCTCCTTAGGGGATGTATTTGACCTCCATTACATCATCCCCCCATTTCTACATCACCTCCCTAGATCTGCTCCTCCTTATACCACTTTCGGGACTAATTTCTGCATTCTGGGTTGCAGGACTCTGTTTCTGGGATACAGGAACAGGGTCGACCTCAACCCTGTCCTAGGATAGGGCCGACCTCAACCCTGTCCTAGGGTCTAAAATTTAGAACCCTACAATTCCCGGGATGTCGGTCTTTACAAAAAATTTCTTCCCGCTTCCGAGTCAACTGTTTTGGGCTCCAAATCGTGGATTCCTAAATTATATTTAATATAGGTCCTCTCCTAGGGGTAAAGGCTTAAATGATGATTTAATTATCCTATGTAGGCCTCCTTAGAAGATTGTGCCCAAATTTCATATAAAAGGGAGCCTTCTCCTCTCATTTTCTCTAACCATCATCAAGCGAACTAAGTCTTCCAATTGCAAAAAGCTCTAGCCAAGATTTTGTTCAAGTATTCATGTTCTCAAGCTCTCAATGTGTTCAATTCTTCTTCTCAAGCATTCAAGTTATCCATTAAAGATCAAGGATTCAAGCTTTCAAGCCTTTGAAGGGATTAGGTGCAAACATTCAAGATTCATCATTCAAATCCTAGATCTAGCCATCATGGTGGTGTTATCTTCCTTCAAGATCCTTGGTGCCTCTTCAAGACTCTTTCTTCATCCTTCCAAGGTGGATTCCAAGCATACAATCATGAAATTTTATGGTCTTTAAAGTTCCATGCTTTCATACTTACATATTGGCATACATTTGAATTACATTAGCATACCTATTGAATATCATAGCTTCACTATTAGATTCAATTCTGCTACTTGTTAGCTTTCCATACTTTATTGAATTCAAGGTTACTTCCTAAATCAGGGTTTGACCAAGGAAAACCCCTCCCCAACAACAAACAAACATTTTTCTTGCAGATACAGGTTTGGGACTGTAGATCTGAGGCCAGATCTGGATACCCTTTTTGAATTTCTTTCAGACTGTGCGAACAGAGACACTTTTAGAGTTGAGCAAATCGAGTTGGAAAAAGTGGTACAGGGTCAACCTTTTTCATAAGACGACATCGGAATGGAAAAATATTTCTGGGTTTTTTCTGTCTCTGTGTTCCGGTTTGGTATCAACTGTCAGCATCTCCAAAAATAGTCTACAGATCTCAGAAAACAGAAATCTTTGACCTGCCATTTTGTAAGGTTGGTACTTTCTCCTATTCTTTTCAATTACTGTAATTAATCATATTTATCAATCAATTTACAAAATTTAAGATCCCCTTTCTTGGTCTCTTTCCAAATAGTGGATTCATTTGTGTATTACCCCTTTGGGGTTGATAAAAATTGGATCTCCTATTTGTGTATTTGAGGGTGAAGGAAAGGAGCATCTTATCTTCCCTTAATCACAATCACAATTGCAATATACAATGAATCAAATTCAAGTAAGTGTAAAGTGGGGTTAAGGAAATCAACACAAATAACAATTAACAACTCAAAACCCCTTCTCCTAAACCCCATTTTCCATCCATATATATATGCCTTTTTCTTCTTTACACCTAGATAGGGAGCAATAAGTCGGTTTTAGTGATTTGTATCTAACCATTGCTCTTTTATGCTATTTTTCACTAATCTAATGACTTATTGAAATGTTATGTCACGAGCAATAGGTGCATCATTTGACACTCACAATCACCTCTTTTTGGACAAGTTAATTCCTTTTCTATCCTAGTTTGGTACCAACGCCTCTTAGGGTAATCCTATCAGCTAGTGCCTTTTCTTTCATGCCAATTACAACAAGATATCAAGTAAATCAAGGAAAATGACCTCAAGTGGTTTTTAACCAGTTACCCTTAGTACAAACTCGATAAAGACAAGGAAAAAGGACCCAGATTTGATCAATTGCCTAGGAATACTTTGGAAATTTGGTTTGATTCCAAGAATCACCTTAGTGAGTTGGATATCCCCTTAACATCTTCTCACTCTTCTATGGATATGAGTTACACAATGACTCAGAGGGAGAGAGAAGCCATGGATAAATGTTATGATGATTTTTTTGCAAGGAGTGGACATGCTATTTCATTCAATGGTTCCTCTCATAATAGTAGACCAACCTCACCCCTTATTTCAACAAGATATTTGGATGCACATCAAAGGGCTGAGAGAGAGAAAGGTAAGAGACATATTTATGATGATGAGTTATCACAACATGAGAAACAAGGAGATGAACTTCATGATGCTCACATCAATGCAACTTATACCAACAACTTGTTTCAACATTCAAGACCAAGCTCACCTCTTAAAACATCTACCAACTACATGAGTGACAGACTCAAGAGGATTGAGCATGAAAATAAGGTATTCCAAGATGAACAAATTCATAAGCAAGAACAAATTAAACATCTAGAGTTGGAGAGACAAGCTTTAATCTAAATGGAAAGGAAAGCCCTTCAAGAGGAAAGAGATAGGCTTGTGGCTAGACAACTCAATGGTCCATTCAACAATATGCATGTTAGTGGTGGAAACAGTTCTCCTCCATCCACTCCTCCTAGGACTCCAAGAAGTAGGAGACATTCAAGATCACCATCATGATCTCCTAGTCCTAAAGGAAGAAGAGTTTCTAGACATGA